>CM034153.1:43454829-43679190 GCA_019776745.2 Taxus chinensis
TATTCTTAATCCTCTTGGGTATATTCTCACCAGCATAAGATATAGCTAATCAAAGTGTCTATGAGCTCATCTCCATACGATTGTGGATCAGATTAATCAACTTTTACAATTTCTCTGAAATGTTCAAGAAGCTCATTAGGTGATGTTGAACCTGATTGAAATTTGAGACATATCATCTTCTTAAAAAAAAATTTAGATCTTCTTTTATTTCACGACCTTGGTTATGATGATATGAAAACTATTTAGTAGCTTCGAACAAATATCTCACTTTCCATTCGATAGTCCTCACCCAAGTGCAAGAACAATTATATTCTTGGCTTAGGAACAATTTCTTCCCACAAAATATTTCAAGATTAACCACATCCATTTTATGAAGAACTGGGAATAACTTGTTCCAGTGATTTGCCTCCTCCTTGGTTATGGAGAGAACATGTTCTATATTTTTGATAAAAAAGGTAACAATCTTGAATATCTTGACCATGTTTGGAAGTAATTCATACCCATTTTTGATGATGGAATCAATCCATGAATTTTTCATTCTTCCCATTCTGCCCATCATTTTTAACTCCTATACTGCATGAGAGTCAATATTTTTCAAAGGAACAATTGACTAAGGAGTGAGAGGAGGGGCATCTAGGTCCAGGTAGGTATGAACATATGAGGTTAAGGTATGAATTTTTCTCTATAATTTTTCCTTGGTCGCTTCGCTTTCCCTCGTCTAAGTAAAAAGTATTGTAGTAGTATATTAAAAGTTATGGATATACCCATCTATTCCAAGATCACCAAGGGAATATTGTGTAAGCTCATAGTCCATGATAATCAATTCTGTTTCATCTTTCTCCACTCTAGGTTGGGTGAACTCAATAAATTGAGATCCTGAGGCATTATTCATAAGCCGAGAGGTCATCTTGGATTTTATCAAGTGAGGAGAAGGATTCTAGATCTCAAAAGAGAGTTCTATTTATAGTGTTTTCACTTTAGCCATGGTACGTTGGTGGTTTTTGATGAGATATTGCACCTATGGGAAAATAGGACCCTGTGAAGAAGATGAATCATGTTCCATTGTGCTGCCCATAGGGGAAACTAGCATGATGGTATGAATATATGAAGGAGAAGTCCTATGAGTACTTTCCTCATGTGGATGAATTGGATTCATGAGAGGTCTGCGGAATGAATCTGATGATAGCTCAACATACTTGGGTGGTTTTATTCTTGTCATATATTAGGTATTTTTATTGACATATATTAGGTATTTTTACTGACAACTTCTTTCTCATAGGCTCACATGAGGGTTTTGGAACAATCTGTCTTCTTTGAGAATTTTCCTCCTACCTTGGTTCTCACATATCTCTCACATATAATTTATCCCTGCCTTATTTGAATTCTTGTAGGATGAAGATATATTAAAACTTAACTTTTGAACCTTCTTGAAGTACCATTGTCTTGACATGTGAAGAAATTTTGTAGTACAGGTTAAGATATCCATAGGTTCCAACTCAAATCAATCCATAGGAGGAATTGGTTAAAACCGTATAACTTCTAGATAATCATGTTTGAAAATGTCACTTCCATCATCTTTAAAATCAATAGTTTCCCAGTACATCTAAAAGTATTTCATCTGTTACAAATTTATCCTCGATAACTCCCTTTTTCTCTTTTTCATTTCATTGACACAATATTCCCAATATTCTTCCAATGCAGGTTGATGCCACATGTTGAAATACTTATGTTCCCCTTCCATTTACTACTTTTTGTTGAAATATCTCATGGAAGAATAAGTGAAAAGGTTGAAAGACTCAATAGACGCTTCTATGTTTCTTGCATTTGTTACATTCTTGTAAAAATAGATTCTCATAGAAATCGACAATGCTACTCTTTTCTTCTTCCTTTCTTAGGATCGAATGTGAACTTGTAATAATTACCTATAAAGATCAATGTGCACTATCTTGTTACCTGATTATGTTGGGAGTTTTATTGGCCCATCTTCAAATCCTCTAATGTGGATATATGAGAAGGTCTTGAACTATGCACAATAAATCAGATATTTACATATCAACATACAAACCTTATCTGAGAACCTTCGATTTGTGTTGCCCTCCATTTTCTTAATCAAGTATGTGACAAAAAAATCATTCACCCTTGCATAATGCTTCTTGTATTATCTCCAAGTGAAATGGGGGCATATATAGAACACTGGACTATTCTTTGGAATGTTCTTTTCTAGAGTGATCTCAGGCCACCTCTGTAAAACTGTGACAACATAAACCAAGTATGAGGTCATTGTGAACTTCCTCATGCTTTTAAGATTGACCATATGGGAGTGTAAATTATCAATTATAATTTGGCAACAATCAATTATCAATTATTCCTCTGTAGCTATGAAAAATAACTAGGACATCCATGGATGAAAGTCCTTTGTTGATGATTCCCCCATGAGCTTATTGAGAAACATGATGTAATTATATATATTTTATTTGAATTCATACAGAGAGAGAGAGTTTTTTGACAACTGTGAGATCTTACACAGTGATTTCATCTAGCTTCCAATGGCCAACCCTTGTAAGAATGATTCATTCCTTTCCCACTCTAATAATACATCTTATTTTCTCAATATAACCATGATTATGGGCCTTGGAATATATAAATGCATATTTATATTCCATCTTATGTCAACACAACAATGATTAAACCATCATCTACAGTGATATATTGACTTCCAAATTCATAACTCATGGCACAGACTAGAACGAACTTAGAGTCCTTAAGATCTAGATGGAATCTGGTGGCTCGATAAAACCCAATTTGATAGACCATGTTAGCTAAGGTTGTGTGAGTTCCTTCATCCATCCTATGCCTTAGACCATCAAATTCCATGTGCTCCACATTTTTTTCTCTGATGTCAGGGTATTTGGACACCAAAACAAAAATGGGCTCGTAACCAAAGTAGTGGAGATTAATTTTGTGATTTTATAGATTTTTTGTCTTTAGAAGCAGTAGGAATAGTTTAGTGCAAAGGAAAATGGATTCTGAAATTGTTTTTGAAGACCCGTAAATTTGAGTGTATTTTGGTGTTATAGGTTGAAAATTCCATATTTTTGGCACAATCAAAGAAAATAAAATCTAAATTGGATTTGAAATCAATTCTTTGGAAAGATAATCCCAAGACAAACAAGTGATCCAAATTTGGTAATATTTCCTCATCAGGATCAATGGTAATTTCAAAAATGGGTTCTAGCTATGGGAAAAGTTTGATAAATGGAAGAAATGGGAAAGAGGGTAAAACTTCAAATGATCATTCTGTTAGAGTAGGATGTTTACCTTAGCTCATGTTCACCTAGGTAATTTATTTACCTTATCTTTTATTTATCCTCACCCACTTATGTGTGGATATTTATTTTTATGTTTGGCCCATGTAATTTTGAAAATTCTGAGGTTCCTATTTTGGGCACAAAAAGTCATTTTCGTTATAGTCCAAAAAAGAATTTTTTTTCCAAAAAAGGTAATTGGATGTGACTTTCTTGGGAATAAGAAACACACCCCAAAATAGTCATATAAAACTCCTTATATGAGGGCTTAATCTTGTGATTCATACTAGTAGGTGCTTAAGTCTAGCCCCCTTAGTTGTTTTTGGTGAGTGAAAAGTAAAATAATTTTTTTAATAGTGCCAAATGAAATAAATATTAGAGCAGAAACTTAATAAAACTTTTATATTTTGATCAGTAACTTAGATTTGAGTGCCATTTTTATAAAAGATCTTTTTTTAAAATCTTGTTCCATTGGAGCTGTTTATTTTGAGAAATGCACTAAAATTATAAAGTGCCATATTGTAACACACACTCAATTATAAAGTGCCAAATGTGGGGGTCTTGTTGCATTCCTTAATTCTTGCATTATTTTTCATGATTTTTATAATGATGTCTTTATCTATTTCCACATTAGATCAAATTGAGCCATTAACAACACATAATTACCACACATGGAAACCAAGAATGGAAAAATAATTAAACACAAATGATTATGGGATTTAACTTCTAAAAAATAATTAGCGTTCACTAGAGAATATGATAAATTTCAATAAAAATGAAAATTTGATGAGTGTATGGGTTTGATAAGAACTTATGTAAGTGATAGTCTTTTGTTTCATTTGTAAAAAATGTGACTCTCCTTTAGAAATATGGGAGAAATTGGAGGCCATATTCAGTAATGTGGATCATATGAGAGCCACACAACTTGAAATTGAGATCACCTCTTTTAGTCCTAAATATTTTCCATAAATAATAGACTATCTTACTAATTTCAACCATTTATTAACACAATTGAAGGGGAATGAAAGAGATAAGGAAGATGAAGAGTGTGTTTACCTAATTCTATCCAAGTTTATCGGTCCATTCCAAATATTTTCTTCTACCTTTTTATCTAGCATGGATGCCTTAGGTGACACATTCAAAATTCCTTCCTTAGAAACATTTTGTGAAAAAATTATTAGAGAAGAATCCAAACTGTCTAACCTTGAGTCTTCCACCTCTCAAAAGGAATTATTAGAATATAATCCTAAGGGTATAGGAAAAACAAAAGGTAAATCCAAGTTCACCCCTTCTCCATCTCAAAATTCTCCTAAACCCAAAGAAAACAACTCTAAAACTAAAGAGTCTTCTAAATCCAAGAATAAGTCCAACCTTTCATGCTTGTTTTGTGGGGGCATTCGTTATGAAGAACATAAGTGTTATAAGTGAATACAAGACCTAGAGGATGTAGTCAAGAAACACAAAATATCTATCTCCACTCCACCTCCTAATCAACATGGAAAAGCACTTAATGTTGTTAGGATATATTAGTCAAAACTTTTAGATAGTAGGGTTATATATTGTGGCGCTTCTCATCACATGAACTATTCCAAGGAGTCTTTTTTTATCTCTAGGTTTGATTTCTACTTCCAAAATTGAGGTTGGAAATTATTCCTTTATTTCTGTTAAGGGAAAATGTGACATACATCTTGATGGTGACAATATCAAATATGCACTATATGTTCCTCACATGACTACAAATTTTCTTTATGTATATCAACTTTGTCATTCTGGTAAAGTAAAAACAATGAATTTTACACCACATGGGGCTGAATTACGAACCTTGTTAGAGCCTCATTCAATTTTTTCTCAAGGTATTCATTATCATGGTTCTAGACTATATCAATTTGAGGGTTTTTATGACACTTATTTCATAGGGAAAGGATTGGTTTCTCATGCAAATTTTGAGAGTAATATTTGACATGAGAGATTTGGACATATCAATTACAAATATTTGAAGGATTTCAGCACTCATGGTATGGTTGATGGTATTCATAGAGTTTCTTGTCTTGAAAGAGTTTTTCCTGGATGTGCATTAGGGAAACAACACAGATATCCATTCCCTAATAATTTGTAAAAGAGATCTTTTTCACCACTTGAGCTTGTGCATAGTGGCATGATGGTTTTCCTACCCGATCTTTCAATGGTGCTAAGTATGTACTTACCTTTATTGATAATTTATCTAGGTGTACTTGGGTTTATTTTATCAAGTAAAAAAGTGATATTTTTCACATTTAAAATTATTTAAGGATTTGGTCGAGAAGCAATCTTCTAGTTGCATAAAGAACCTTTGCACTGATAATGAGGGGAGTACTTCAGAAAAGAGTTTTATGATTTTTTGGTAACTCATAACATTATTTACCAACATTCTATTCCTCATACTCCACAACATAATGTCTTAAAATAATGGAAGAACCGAAATTTGAAGGAAATGAATAACTACATGATGCATTCTAGAGATTTAATCCTATATACTGGAAAGAAACAATTAATTCGACTAACTACATTTAGAATCGATCACCACACAAAGCCCTTGAACATTTAACTCCAGAGGAAGCTTGGTCAAAAAATAATCCTGATGTGTCATTTTTCTGAGTCTTTGGGAGCCATGCTTGGGAATTTATGCTAAAGAAGAAAAATAAATATTTGTATAAGAATATCAAACCCTTGATCTTTATAGGGTATTGTGAGGACATGAGAGCTTATCAAATTTTATATCTTGATACTCATGAGGTTATTTTTCAAAAACATGTTTAGTTTGATGAGTGTTTCTCTCCTCATGATTCTTCATCTTCTTCCATGCCTACTTATTCTTCTTTATCCCATATTGAGGATACCTTCTTTGAGGAGGTCTATGAGAAGGTTATGGATGTTGACAAGGATCCTATTCCTAGTGATGTTATCATATACTTAAGTGGGATCATACTAAAATTTATGAGGTAGTACCTTTCATACATGATCATCCACTCACTAGGCATCATAATGCAAATTCTATGAGTTTTGGACTTTTGTGTTAGGCAATTTATGAGGATCCATGTATTTTTCATAGGATCATGAGATACAGAAGTGGGATGATGCGATGGTAGCTGAGTATTATTTTGTGATAAAGAATAATACTTGGGATTTAATATCTATTACTAAAGGAAGAAATATGGTTAGGTGTAAGTGGGTATACCAAACCAAATATGCAGCTACTGGGTCCAGAGAAGTATCAGGCTTGTCTTGTTGCAAAGGGTTTTTCACAAGTTGAAGGTATTGATTACTATGAGAATTTTCCCCCATTGCTAAGATGGATTCCGTACACCTTGTATTTGCTATTGCAGCATCACAAGGGTATCCCATATACCAGATGGATGTGAAGAGTTCCTTCTTACATGTATATTTATAGGATGAAATATACATGGAGAAACCTGCTGGATTTGTTCACAACTCTTCTCTTTTTTATAGACTCTGAAGGAATCTCTATGGTCTCAAAAATGCCCCTCAAGATTTGTATGAGAAGATGGATTCTATTCTTCTCTCTAATAGTTTATTTCACTACCACTCTGATCCTACACTATATATCCAACATGTCGGTGAGGATATTTTGATACTTGTCTTGTATGTTGATGATCTTCTACTTAATGGTAGCTATTTTTCCCACATTAAGACTAGATAGTGGGCTCTTTCCATAAAGTTCGACATGAAAAATATCATATTATTACATTATTTCCTTGGTTTTTAGATTTATCAAATAGATTCAGGGATTAATTTGAGTCAAAAAAGTACACCCATGATCTTCTTCAACGTTTTGATATGGATGATTGCAAGCCAAGTCCATCTCATTTTTAGTCTGGGGTTACTCTTACTTTCACATGTACTACTCCACTTTGTGATCCTATATTTTATATGTAGCTAGTTAGAAGTCTTGTGTTTTTACACATACTCACCCATATATTTAATTTGCAGTAGTGATTATATCTCAGTTTGCACATTATCCTCCTAGAAGTCACTTGAAGGCTACTAAAAGGATTTTGTGTTATTTGTAGGAAAATTCCCACTTTAGACTACACTACACCAGGGGTTTTACTTTGTTGGTTGGATATACAAATTTAGATTGGGTAGGTTCTATTAATTATAGAAATTCCACTTCTAGATACCTTTTTTGTCTTTGTTCTTCTCCAGTTGCTTGGACATGAAAAAAGAAACATGCTATTGAAATTTCATCTTTAGAGGAAGAGTATACGGAAACAGTTACAGTGAGTCAGAAGATTATTTGGCTTCAACAGTTATTGAAAAAGCATGGATTTCCACAAGATTGAATAACTATACTTTGGTGTGACAATTAAATTATAATTAACATTTCTCGCAACCCTATTGAGCACCAGTGGACCAAGCATATTGAGATTCACATACAATTCATTCGTTAGCACATTTAGGATGGATTTCTTTGCTTGGAGTACATTCAAACTCAAAAACCAATTGCTGACATATTTACAAAGCCTTTTGCATCACCTCACTACCTTGAGTTACATGACATACTAGGGGTTTTTAAAGTTGTTCTTAGGGGGGTGTTTATGAGGACATATTCCTTCTTATTCTTTCTCTTTCATTCTAGCAGGATTCTTTCCTACTTCTGCTTCAATATTTCTTCATGGATATATTATACATGAGTGTCTAATCAGGCCTTATTTTTAGGACTCATACTATTGATATGCCACTTTTATGGACCCGTAGCTTCACTTGAGGTGGGGGGGGGTGTTAGAGTAATTTATTTACCTTATATCATGTTAATCTAGGTATTGTATTTACCTTCTCTTCAATTAATCATCACCCACTTATGTGTGGATATTTCTTTTTATCTTATTTAGATATTAGGAGGATATTATATAGTTTTCAGGTATAAATATTTCCTAGATCTATGGTCTTGAATAGTTATTTTTTCTCTAGTTCTTTTCTAGATCTACAGTCTTGACTAGTTCTTTGTTGTATAGTTCTTTCCTTGATTTATGGATTGATATATGGTATTGACTAGTTCTTAGATTGATATTCCTTTCCTAAACAAGCAAGTCCCCTTCTCATTGTATTGCATAAAGTTCCATAATAATATGTGATGTTTTTTTTCATTTGTTTGAAAAGTTGTTCTGGTGAATTTCTTTCATCTTATTGAGTGTGATGTTTTATTAGCATCGGAGTTCTCTGTGGCTTGGAATGATCTGTTTATCATTCCTTTTACATTATTTAGCAATTTGAGCCGGTCTTTGGTTCACTTCAAAGATTTTGGGGAGAGGGATAGATTATCTGAATTTTCATAGGTTATCTTGTGGGGTTTGGGAGAACGAGCCAAATTAAAATTTCAAGGATGTGGGGTTTGCAAGTGTTTTGGAGCTAGAAAAGATTTGTTTTCATATCTTAATATTTTATCCACTTTAGATCATGTGTGATAGTTAAAAATGATGCATTTTGTGAGAGGAATGGATGATCCAAGTCTTGTGTATTACTTTGTGTGAAATGGGTGCAATCTTTCTTTCAAATCTTGAATTTTTGGTGTATAAAGGCAAAGTTTGCTAAAAAAACAGTCCTAAATATCTTTTGAATGTGGTTATCATGTGATGTGATCCATAATATTATTTAAGGTGCCATCACGAGGGATCTATGGTCCATATTTGAGGGAAAATAGAGAAAGGGATCAAAATATAAGGGGAAAACAAGATTTGGACAATTAGGGCACAAAATGGAGTTTTCTTGGTGTTTGGGGATGATGAACCATCTTCAAGACACTTTAATGGATGTCACTATTTATTTTATGATATTTTTTATGTTTTTATGTTGAATGAGAAAGGATGAGTGAATTTACATGGTGGGAACGAAAGAGGGGGAAGCACATGGGGAAGTGGGAGAGTGGAGATGTGCATGGTGGGAGAATGATAACCTATTTGCACTTGGACACACTTTTGGGGTGAAATTGTAGCTCAAAAATGCACCTTGGGTGCAAGGAGGGGGGAAACCTACGCCATGGGATGGGGATGGAGGAATGGAAATGCATGCCCATGCCCATTTTGAAGCTTCAAATATCTTCATTTTATTTACACATTGGATACATTTTTGTTGCTCCAAACTACTAAAACTTTATTTGTATTTTTTCATATTCACTAAAAAAATATGGTTATTACCAAACAAACAAACACTTAAACAAATATGAATCAAATTTTTATACTTATACTTTTCTTTATATTTCCTTATAATTTGGTTATTTCAATTGGGAAATTGTACTTTCATTTCAAATATGTCTTATATAATATATTGGACTAATCATTATCTTAATATCTTAGGTTTCTTGCAAAAACATTATATATTAGATAAACCTTTTTCTTAAACACATTTATTGGGGTATTTTTTTCCCTTCTACATATTGGGATTCTTTTTGTTCCTTCTCTTAATTGTATATGTTATTTCCTCACATCGCAATGCGATATTGGAAATTAGAAATAATTATGCACTTTTTATTTTAGTAGGGTTTTTATGTCTATGACTTCATTACCTAGTCAATTGGAAAAATCCCATGTGCCGAAGGGCTATATAAATTGACAAAAGATCAATTATTTTTGGCTAAGTAGGAGTTAAATTTTACATGGCTCCTATGAAGTGAGGGGTAAATTTTCCTCTAATACCCACACCATAAATTGGATATAATAGGAAACCTTTTTCATTTTTGGTGAAGCTTCAATAAATTTTCTGAAGTGAAGGGGAAGGGAGATTTGACCCTTTGATCCACACCGTTAGACAATACTTCTTAATTTCACTTACTTTTTCCTTGCATATCAAAAGGTATATTGAGGGAACCCACAAAAACCTTATCTATTCTAGTTATGGGGCCTAAATTAGTCTAGGCTATAATTTATTATCTCCACAAAAATATGTTTGAAAACAACCTAAAATGTGTTACTATGTCTGAGTCAAAGCCTGATTTTTAAACCCCATGAGGTGTAAATATATCCAAGAGAAACCTTTTTTTAGCAATAAAAAAGGTGAACCTTTGTCTAAGTTGAACCAAGTGTATCTTACATCAAGACATTACACTCTGTATAATTTTCCCCCCATTGTTCAAACGCAATAACCTGAAAATATGTAGAAACATGACCAACCATTTTCACCATCAAAGTAAAAAATTTCCAAAATTAGTTGATTGAAACAATTATGCCATTAGGATGCCAAAGGTTACCTAGAAAACTTAGTAATTTTTCCTAAAAATATAAAAACCTAGGTATAAACCACATTTTACAGCCGTTATGCTACTTAATTTTAACTATATTTCCTTAGAAAAGTAAAAAATCCAAAACTAGGTAAACCATTCATTTTACAACTGTTATACTAGAGAAATTCATTTAGGAATCCTTAACGATTTAATGACTAATACAAAACCTAGATTCAATATCTAGATTATAGCTGTTATGCTACCCAATTTTGTCTAGAATCCTTGTCCATGCTAAATATCTCCAAAGCCTAGGCTCAATCTCACATGTTATAGCTATCATGTTTCCAATATATGCTTAGAACTTCCTTAAATACAAATAAAACTCAATGAAAATAAAATATATCATGATTCAAAAAAACAATGGTTCCTATTACACGTGGTAATAAAAGAAGAGAACATAACCCTTTCCTACTGTTATTCATTTTTGCAGCCCTTGAAAAAATTGAACAACTTGGGAAACTTGGACATGGACGTTTTCATGGGAACTTCAATGATGAATATGGAATTACAGGAAAATTTCATGTTTTGTGCACTTTAAATTATTTGGATGCATATCTCCTTTTCTTCAAGCTCAAAAAAATCCATACTTGGTGAAAAAATGAGGCAAAGCCGGGCTAAACTGCAAAAGATGTGCAAAACTGTAATAACCAAGAAAAACAACAAAAGATGCTTATAACTGCAAAGCCGGGCTAAACTGCAAAAGATGTGCAAAACTGTAATAACCAAGAAAAACAACAAAAGATGCTTATAACTGCAAAGCCACACATAAGTAAAAAGCCACATAAAACTACAAAGGTCACGTAAAACTGCAAAAGCTACACATAATTGAAAAGCCACACAAAACTGCAAAAGCCACACAAAACTGCAAAAGTTACACATAACTAAAAAGTCAGGCAGAACTGGAAAGATGCACATAACTGAAAATATAAGATAAAATGAAAAACAACGCTTAAATGTAAATCCGTGCAACACTGCAAAGCTGCACATAACTGAAAAAGACAAATTTTCACATGAACTTAAAATGGCCATAAATTTTATCTACTTTTCCATTTAACATGATCTTTATATCGTTGGAAAGGTCTTGACGTCCTCTATGCATTGGAAATTGGATTTATAAATTTATTGAGGTTAAGTGGGTGAAAAATAGGGAAATGTCTTGAGCCTGAATTAAATAGTTCTAGGGATTCCAACAACCACATTTAATGAAATATGGTCACTTTTCTTCTCCAACAAGGCAAAGGATGTGGGGAAATGATTTTGGTAGGCTGCCCACACCCTTTTTCAGATAATCAATGCATCTTGTTGGTGGGTGAAAGGAGAATTTCAAGTTTCTCTTTTCCATCTCTTTTCTCATTTTTAAATATATATTATAACTTCTCATATTTGAGAAGAGGGGATATTCATTGTAATGGAACTCTGTCCAAATGGTTCCAGAACACTTGTGAGTTACATACCTCATGTTTAGACATCTTACATGGTGATCTTTGCCTCTTATCCTCTAATGTGATGGACTGTGCATATTTGAATCAATGAAATCACTTTTTTTGTGGCTATTCTCTTTCCCTAACAATGTTCTATTGTGCTTTTCTTTCCTTCCTTCACATATGTAGGTTTTTGTGCATCTTTTATTTCCTTGCAGGGTCTCAAATGTGTTGTGCGTCATGGGAAATAGTGGTTTGAATAATGTTTGGAAATTTGGCTCTCTCTTTTTCCCTCTCCTTCATCATTTTCTCCCCATTTTTTCACTCACTTGAGAGTATCTCCACCCCTCTTTTTGGTGCTATAGCCTTCTCTAATTTAAGTTTATGTTTTATGCATCTACTTCTCACCTTGGTCCCTTAGAATGTTAGAGTAGAGATATATAGTTGCATTTAAATTCCTAAGAGTAGTTTAGAATTAGGAATAGGTAGAGGAATCTGGCATTCTCTGGAGGTTTGTCTTATTTTTTAGGTCCCACAACTGAGAGATAATCCAATGTTGCCTTAGAATTCTTGGTCATTCATGATCATATCCAGGGTACAATTTTGAGCTCCAACAATTTTGGAACGCCCGATGGGATAAACATTGAAAGCTATACATTTAACATGTGTGTATCTTGGTCTACATCTTTATCTAAGAAAGTTTTATGTTCTCTTGGTGAGATTTCAACGTTTGGAGGCAAGTTTCAAGCATATCTGACAACTCCAATGATTTAAGTACCCCACTATCTCAGTTGCAGACCCTACCATTTATTCTTCCATTCATTTTAATGTTTCCATTTAAGTCATGGCTCTCAAAGGAGCTTTTCCATTCCCTTATTTTAGTTCCAATCCACCCCATTTGCAGTAGTTGGATGTTATCCCCAAAACAACCTTAAAAA
Organism: Taxus chinensis; assembly: GCA_019776745.2. Taxonomy (NCBI): domain Eukaryota; kingdom Viridiplantae; phylum Streptophyta; class Pinopsida; order Cupressales; family Taxaceae; genus Taxus; species Taxus chinensis. The sequence continues at coordinate 43,467,767 of CM034153.1, forward strand.
ATCTACCCATTTTCTATGGAAATGGAGATCAATCCTGTATTGATCACATTCAAGATATTGTAAACCATTGTGTCATTCATGTTGTCATGGAAGAGAATGTTTGCCTCATAATTTTGGTTTCATCTTTCAAAGGAAAGGAAAAATATTGGTACAAAAATTTGGCTCCACAATCCATTTCCACATGGAATTAGATTAGAGAAAAATTACACAACCAGTTCAAGGAGGATGCATATGTCATTTGCCTCATGGAATATCTCAGTAAAATACATCATTCTCAAATGGAGTTCATTCCTGATTTCAACATTAGATTCACAAGGACATGAAATAGAATTCCTCAAGAATACAGACCCCACAAGGTATGGCGTTCTTGTATTATTTAAGGTCCTTTGATGTTGATTTAGCTGTAACAATTCAATCATTAGGGGGAAATATTCTTCCTCAAGCTTTTACCATTACATCCCAAGTTGAGAAGACACATTTATGATGGAAAAATAAAACATCCCCATTGTTGGAATTATTCCTTCACCACCTCAAATTTTTCCTTCGCCATGTGTAAAAAATGAAAAATATGGCCTCCACATATGCCATCATGAACCTCCTTAATGGTGTAAGGAATTTCAGAACTTGTGAGGCATCGTAAGAGAATATCATCAAAGCCGTGCTTATAAAGGAGGCCCCCCAGGATGACATAATGAGAGACCTTTTTAAGAAAGGTGTGTTGTCTGTTACGGGTGAGATTAGGAGGTAAGATGGAGAGAGAAAGATAGTCAGAGTATTATTTGTACCAAAGGTCACTCGGGTCGAGGGCGACGGTTCTGATGGAGTAAACATCATGAGGTAGATAAGAAGGTGATGGGAGTCATTATACGGTGACAAAGATTTTGGAATTAGTGGGAGAAGCGGGTATTTGGGAAGCCAAGCAGGCCATGTTATCTGGAAATTTGTTGGTTGAACGTGGGATGGTTTGAAGGGCGTAACGGTCAAAGGTGGTCAAAAGTATGTCTACATGATGTTTATACTTTTGAAGTATCTTGTTACGACATTGGTCTATACCATTGAATTGGTTTACGACCAATTGAGAATCACCAAAGATGTTGATTGATTTGACATCTAGGGCATAGGCGGCTTGGAGACCTAATATGAGTGCTTCGTATTCGGTGATATTGTTTATGCATTCAAAGTCAAGTTTTAAAGACAAAGGCATGGGATCACCATTAAGCAGAATGAGGATAATACCAGCCCCACCCCCACACTGACACTTGGAACCATCTAAGAAGAGTGTCATTTGATAAGTGGGTTCGTCCAAGGAAAGGGTAGCAATTGACTCATTTGGAAAGTCAAAATTAGAGGGTTGATCCCCAGAAATAGGCACATTGGTCAATTGGTCGGTGATGGCTTGACCCTTGATGGAATTTTGATGAATGAATTTGAGGTCAAGGTCAGCTAAAAGCATAAGTTAGCGTGCGGCACACTGATTTTGGTAAGGTTTGGCATACATGAAGTGTAAGGGGTCGGTGTTGGTCATAACATAGGTTTTGTGGTCGAGTAGGTAATGATAGATTTTTGTGGCAAAAAAAACTAAGGCTAAGCAAAGTTTTTTGGGATGGGTGTATCAGGTTTCATAGTCCAAAAGAGTATGGCTTATGTAATAAACCACCTACTCCCTGTGTTGTTCATCGTGATGAGCAAGCATGGCTCCCAAGGAGTGATCGGTAGCTGATATGTATAGGTAAAAAGGTTGATCATATTTAGGTGGAATGAGTACAGGTGGGTGGAGAAGGTATTGTTTTAGGGCCTCAAAAGCTTTATGGTAGTCATCATCCCATTTAAAGGATACATCCTTCTTGAGCAGATGATGAAATGGTTGGCACTGATCAAATAATTGTGAAATGAAATGACGAATAGACTGTAACTTACCTTGCAGGCTACACAATTGTCTAAGGTTAGTAGGTAGAGGAGTAATTTCTAGAATGGCCTTGACTTTAGCAGGATCAACTTCTATACCACATAGGGAAACGATAAATCCCAGGAGTTTTCCTAAGAGGACCGTGAAGATGCACTTCTTAGGCTAAAGGCAGATGCAATATTTAATGAGGTGGTCAAAGATGGTTTTGAGGAAAGCAAGGTGTTCACAACGGCATTTAGATTTGGCCAAGAAATCATCCACGTAATCTTCCAATATACGATGCATGATGTCATGGAAGATGTAAGTCATAGCTCGCTGATATGTGGCACTAGCATTTTTAAGGCCAAAAGGCATGAATCGATAGTAGAAGGTCCCATAAGGGGTGATGAACGAGGTCTTGTGTTGATCTTCTAGGGAAAGAAAGATTTGGTTATAACCTGAGAAGCCATCCATGAGTGATAGCATTTCATGACTAGCGGTAAGGTCAACTAGTTGATCAATACCGAGTAAGGGAAAGTCATCTTTTGGGAAAGCTAGGTTGAGGTCATGAAAGTCCATGTAAATGTGGAGTCCCCCTATCACCTTAGTGACAGGGACAATGTTAGAAATCCAACAAGGATAATCAATGGGTAATATGAATGAAACAGAAAAAAGGCATTGAAGTTCTTCTTTGATGAGAAGGGCAATGTGAGGGTGCATTTTCCTGAACTTTTGTTTGATGGGTTTGGCATCGGGAACATTTACAATATTATGGACCACTATGGTGGGGTCAATACTAGACATTTCTACATAAGACCAAGTGAAAGTGTGGTTATGATCTTTGAGAAAAGAAGTGATGGCTTCCTGTTCAGTAGCATCTAAAGATTGACCGATCTTTAGGATGTACGGGTCATCCTGAGTATGAGTGTTGATCTCGATAGTCGATTCATTTAACATGGTTTGCGTCTTAGAGGGTAATGACCAATGAATATATGAGTCTTCTACACCAATGTAGGTGAGTATAGATTCATCATCTTGAAATTGAATGACGTTAATTGAAGGTGTATCGTCATCGATCATTTTAGGATACAAGAAGGGAAGAGAGGAAGGGGACTCATCCTCATGTTGATAATTCAAAGGCTCTAAGGAAATGGTGTTTATGAAAAAAAAGCTAGGAGGGATAGATTCTGGATCCATTAACTCTGTTGGTGAGGGTGGTGATGAAGGCGAAGCGGGTGAAGAAGGTGGAGAAGGGCTGATGTCCTTGATGAGTTCAATGCGGGCTTGTTTGGTAGGTGGTTTAGGAAAGATGATAACACTACAATCGTTATGTTTGCGGGTGGTACATGGAATAATGGTATGACGACCTTGCTCGTAAAATCCAAAACTAAAATCCTTCCATGCACACCAGTGCAGAAAGGTGTGGGCGAAACGACGATTGGTGAGAGACTGGAAGTCAGCGGAAAATGGGCGGGTTTGTGACGGTAGTTCGGGTGTATAAGTGGTAATATCAAGTCCCCCATAGGTGAGATTGGTATGAAGATGAGAAGTACCATAAAGGAGGTGTTATCCTATGCATTGATCATAGCAATGGTGTTGGTAAGGACTTCCATACTCTTGTGGAGTAAGGAATGTGTTGACACTATATAGGTGGTACTCCCCCAGAGTGAGGCATTGAAAAAAACCCTTTAAGGGATTGGTGGTTGGTATGTAGGTAGCTAGAATAGATGATGTGTTGGAGGTCGATGTGGAGGTGAAGTTAATGGATTGGGAGGCTGATGGGTTAGCTACAGTGGTTGTGGTGGTGGTAAGAGCGGAAGAGGCATGTGCGGTGAAGGTGGCGACTGTACTGGTAAGCGGAGGTGTAGGTGAAGCGGTAGCGGTTGTGGAGGTAGGTGCCTTAAAGGGTATTAGCACATCATTGGGTCGGTAAAGCATGTTGCATGTTTTAAAAGGTGACAGATCAGCTAGGATAGTGTAGGTATGTTCTTCATGCCCAAACTTTACACAATGATACAAAGTGGAAGGAACACAACCCATGACACGAATCCAGGGTCTACCAAGCAACAAGTTATATTGAAATTCCCCCTCCAAAACATAAAATAATTCTGGAATAGTGCGGGGGCCCACGTGAATGTGAAGGATGACTGTGCCTAATGTAGAGGTGATAGCGTCATTGAATGAATGCAACATGACAAGATGGTTATGCATGCAATTGTTAGGTATGTGCATTTGAGAAAATGCATGGGGTGAAATGATGTTAATGCTAGTGCCCCCATTAACCATCACACATTGTACCCGTATGTCATTGATGTGGACAGAGATGAAGAGGGCTGGGTCTAGGTCATCATTTTGGTGTGGTGCGATCTCTTCCTCTGAGAAGCTAAGGGAGGCTACTTGGTGAATAGGGTGGGGTGAAGATGAAGGTGGTAATTTGGTGAGAGAGGCTACATGATGGGGTGTGATGATGGAGGCTACGGGTATAAGGTCATTGGGTAAAACCTCAATAGATTGAAGAAACTCCATGAGAGCCTAATGATGGGATTTCAAGGTTTGGATGAAGTCATATAAGGACATTTTGAGGGGAGATTGGTGTAATTGTTTGAGCATGGTGCAATGTGTGACTCTATTAAAAATAGGGTATGTGGGGCCGCAGATAGTGATTTTAGGTATGGGGGCTGATGGTATGTTGGGTATAGGATTGGTCAGTGAGTCAGCTACCTTTTCTTTTCCCTTATCCTTTTGAGCACATGTAGTGATGTGTATCATGTTGATTTGAGGGGAGTTGTTAAATGGAGAAGGTGTAGGATGAGTGGTATAACGACATGACGGGTAAAAACCTACTAGAGGAGAAAATCCTTGTGAAGTTAGCTAAGCGCAATGAAATTTAGGTGATGGTGTGGCAAGTTCTCTGATGTGAACCATGTTAATTTCAAATCTTGGAGGTAGGTCTAGGAGATTTGGGGGTGGAGGTCATGGTTATTGAGTAGGTAGTGTGGGAATGGGTGTTGGTGAAGTAGGGTCCTCATAAAGAAGGTCATCTTCATCAAAGTTGGCTTCAGGAGGACACAACTAGATAAGGATGGTTTTCAAGGCCTTGCAGTTCTCCACATCATGCCCTGGCACATGATGGTAGGTGTAAATTTTAGTATCATCAAACCCTTTTGGCTTGGGTTTGAGGGGGTCATAAGGTCTGAGTGGTGGTAATGTGATGACGAAAGTATCAAGGAGGTTTGCTAATATTTTGGCATAGGAACATGCTAGTGGGTCACAATGGGAAGTGGATGTGGGTTTGGGTGTAGGTGTGGCTGATTGTTGAAGAACGGTTCTTGCAGGAGGGGGAATAGGTCGAGCTATGGTTTTGGGTGCTGGCATGGTCTTGGGTGTCGGTCGTGTTTGTCTAGGTAGGGGTATGGTAGATGAATGGGCAGGAGGGTGTGTGGTTTTTTTGACTACCTTAATGGGAGGTAGCGGAGTTTTGTCTTTGGGTTGCACCTTCTTGGGTAAAGGTGATATGGGTGCACGTGATCTAGAAGGAAAAGCAGACGAGGGAAGAGGGTGAGTTACCCAGGGGGATAAGGAAGGTGCTGTAAAGGTAGATGACATGGGTCGTGCAGAGGGTGTGGGGGACAGAGACTGAAGTGTAGTGGGTAGTGAAGAAGTTGCGGAGAGTATTGGAGGTATGGGTGGTAAAGATGCTGCAGGTGTGGGTGTAAGTCATGTCGGGTGTCTGGGTAGGTTAGAGGTTTACGAGGAAGGGATGGGCTATTGTGTTTTTGGTTTATTGAAAGGTGGAAGTTTCTTGACCATGTTGGGAGGTTGAGGTCCTAAGATGGATGGGACAGGTGCAGGTGTGATTGGCGCATCCCAGGGTATGAGTTATATGGGTTTGGTTCTTTTGTCAGAGTAGGTGTGGTGTTGACTTTGGAGGATGTAGCTAAATCCAGTTTGATAGGTGGATGAGTAAGGCTGGTGGTTAAGGTGACCCCTAAAGTGGTAATAGGTTTAGTCGAGGAAGATGTTGTAGGTGTGGGTTTGGGTTTAGATGTAGGTTGGGTTATGGGTAAGGGTGTGTGTTGAGCTATGATGGGTGTCGTGGAAGAAGTTGTGATAGAGGTGGTTGTGTTCGTTTCCATTAGTTGAAATATTTTTGGGTAGATATTGGAGGTATCAGCAAGTGACATCTGCATCTGCATCTGTGTTGAGACAGGAAGAAAAATCTGCCCCTAAAGTAAGGTCCTATCCACATAATCTAAGTGATCGGCCAAATGTGAGAATGACACGTCTGTAGGTGGAATTGATGAGGACTTAATGGAAATTCCCATAAAATGTGTCTTAGAGATGGGGAATTGGCTAGCTTCAGCTTTCATGGGTAAGAGAGCCGAAAGTAGGTCTGCAGGATCTTGGGTAGCTGATGGAGAATGCTCACCAAGAGGTAAGGGTATCTCAACTGGGTCTGTGATAGGTGGAGGAGATGATGGGTGCTCCTCTATAGGTGGAGGAGATGATGGGATCTCCTCTGCAGGTGGAGGAGATGATGGGTGCTCCTCTGTGGGTGGAGGAGGTAAATAAGTATCCTCCATGGACTGAAGAAGTACTGTGGGTATCGGTTCCCTAGGTGGAGAAGCCAAAGGTGAAATGGTCTTGATGTTAGCGGAAGGCTCCTCTATAGGTGAGGAAGGAGGTGAAAGGTATTCCTCTATGGGTGAAGGAACATAGGAGGTTGGTTCCGATGTGGAAAGAGGATTTCAGGCTAGAATCTCCTCTATGAAAGGAATATGGGGTAATTGGGAAGCAACAGGTGCGTCACTAAAAATAGCGTTGACCTCACGGGTATGGGTATCATGAGTTGAGATCTCACCAGTTTTATCAGAAGAAGGGGCATGATTGGGAAATGGTTTCTTGAAGATGTGTAGGTTTTGATTAGCATGTGCGTTAGGATTATCCATGGTTAAATCACCTTTCTCAAGCATTTCTTGGACAATGTTCTTGAAAGTGATGCAATTGCTGTCACTATGACCCTTTACTCGATGATAGTTATAGAAGTCATGTTCTTTATACCATGTGTGCATGGGGCGAGCAGGGTCAAAACTAGTGTGTGGATTTATAGGCAGAAGGGTGATGGCTCTAGCTTTGATAAAATTTTCTAAGACAGAAGAGTAAGGCTCCCCAATTGGGGTGTATTTCCATTGTTCTTGTCTGAATTGAAAAGTTTAGACAGGTGAGATATTAGATGAGGGGGTAGCCTGATTTGATGGATGAGTTGGGCCAGCCTTGAGTACCACTGCATTAGTGGTTCCCTTAGCTTTTGAATAATTGTTTTGTAGTTTGGAAGAAGAAGAGGTATCATTTTACTTGAATGCCGAATTCTTATTGTGTAATTGGATTTTATTCTCTTCGATGGTGTGAATCTCTAACTTTTGTGCTATGGTGAATGCTTCATCGAATGTTTGGAAGGTTTGAACCTGTAGGGTCGGTGAGATATGTCTAGCACAAGCCCATGTGAAGAGCTTGATGAGTTTTGTTTGTGGTAGTTGGAAGGTGAGATGATTAATCAGGCTACGCCAGTGAGTGACAAAATCTGTGATAGATTCGTCATCATACTGACGCGTGGAGTATAGGTCAGTCATGGTAACCTTCTTAATGATATTGATGGAGAAATGATCCAAGAAGGCTTGGGCTACCTGATTAAATGAAAATATAGAGTGTCTAGGTAACCCACTATACCAATCTAACGCAGGTCCAGCCAGAGACACGGGAAAGGTTCTTAAGAGAAAAGAATCATCGTGAGCGATTAGGTAGCACCCATTTTTGAACGACCACAAATGATGTTGTGGGTATTATTTGCTATTGAAGCGGTTGAATTTAGGAATCTCCCAATATACAGAGTATGGATAAATAGGAATGGATGGGTGGATAGGATCATTACAAATCTCGTCATAGGTGAGAGTGTTGCAGGAGCCGGAAACCGATGCCTCTAATTTCTGAATCTTATCCATCATCAATTTGATTAAGTCATTGGTAGGTTGCAATGATTGGGTGCCTCCTGTAGCATGAGAAGGTTGGTTTTGGGCATATAACAGGGGTGGCATCCCAATATATGACTTTTCCGTGTGGGTTGATTGAGAAGAAGGCAGTGAAATAGGGGGTACGTACCCAAAGTGAATAATAGATGAAACGAGAGGCTGTTGATAGTACGTATATGGAGGTGGAAGGGTCATGGTAACCCTAGTGGCAATGGGGGCTAACGATTGTGGAATGGAAAGGACCATGTTCTGAAAAGGGGTAGGGGTCACCAACACTAGAGGTGGTAATGTAGCTATAGGTATATGCAAGACATTAAGGGCATATGAGGTTACATTTTGGGTGGTTTTCAAAGGTACAGTGGATGTGGTGGGTGCAACGGATGTAGAAAACATGGTAGTCATAGTGGGTGTAGGAACTAGCTGTGAAACAACTGGGGGTAAGGTAGATGCGAGCAGCACGAAGTCAGGTGGGGCTGACATAAGAGTGGGAATGAGAGCCGAGGGGATAGATACCAGTATGCCATATATCAATTGACCCGAGGTATCTCGAGTGGACGAGTGGGAAAGATAAAACTACAAGGCGACAGGGTTTTGGTCAAGGAGTCATGGGAACTCCTCATCTCTGGTAGCGATAGTAATAGGTTGGATAGGATCCATGGCTGGTGATAAAATGGAAGGTGGTGAAGGACTAGGTGGGAGTGGTTGACAACTGGCATGGAATACGAGTGCGCTTGCTTGTCTTCGGGTCAGCACCATGTGAACCAGTATTGATCAGGTTTCAGCCACTTGTCTATAAATGACATAGAAAAATAGTAGGAAAAGGTGAAAAAGGTGGTAAAAATTGGATTAGGTACCAAATGTTGGCTGGAAAGTGGCATAGGATAACTGATGCCAGTCAGGGTAAACCGATGCCGGTTAGGGGTAACCGCTTCCGGTCACTGTGGGAAATGGACAGTGAGTGAAAAACAAGGTATAAGGTCAAATCTAACAAGTATGCCAAACCTGATGAGTTTTACAAGGCCAATAGGAGTGATAGTATTGACAGGGACTCTGAATAGTTGAAGAAGATGAATAAATGTCCTTTTGGGTAGGTTAACAAAAAGGAACTGGAACTGACACCGATTGGGTATAACCAATGACGGTGAGAGGGTAATCGATGATGGTCGTTGGACTGACACCGGTCACTGTGAAATTGAAATAGTGATGAAAGAAAAGTGGTTGTAAATTAAAATCTAATGGGGAATCAGACCTAGAATTCTGAGAATGAAGAGAATATGGTCTAGGCACACTCAGAAAGATTCAGAATACACCAACTATGATGAGGAGCATGTGAGGAGAAAAAAAAAAGAAAAACGTGACCTCTCACCTCAAAATGCAAGCCAAGCAGAAACACTAAGAAAAATGTGATCCTAAGAGTGCCTTTTCTATTATGTTTGTTTAGCTTAAGCTATTTAAGGACTGACACATGAACTGTAAAATAGATTTTTTTGGTGAGGATGGCTTCCTATGAAAAAGGATATCTACAAGGTGAGGTTTCAGGTTTGTTATGGTGGGGCGGGCTTCGCTCTGAAGTATGACTCAACAGAGCAGCGAGCTAGGTGCCCACTGTACCATGATCGTGTGATCTCCTAAAACTTCTTCTAGGTAAGATGTTGTTTAAGAATGTATGTATTTTTGAATTTTTGTGAGGTTTAGTAAGACTCAAAGAAAGAGAAAAGGAAGGAAGTGATTTTCTACGATTTTTTTGTTAACCATCAGCTGGGCATGACTTCCAACTTATAGGTTGCCCTCAATTAATGTGAGCTAATGCAATAAAGCAGAATGGAATGCACTTATTTTAAGCCCAAATCAAAATGTGAAGTTGGATGACACAAATAGGTGAAGAGGAAGAAGGATGCTCTTTCACTAAAATGCAGAAAAACATGAAGAAATGGTTCTTTTTAAGTACACAAAAAGAAAGGTTTCTTTTAGAGTAAATAGAAAGAAAAGGTAGGTTACCAAGGAAGAAAATTAATGTGTATGCTTTTCGGAAGGGAAACAAACACACAAATTTTCCTAGGAATGAATAAAATGCAAGGAACCCCGGATGGGTCCCACCAAGTGTGCCAAAATGTTTCACCTGATTCTTAGAGTGTTTCTTTGAAATATTGACGAAACAGATATGGTAACGGGTGTAGGAGGAATACCTATTGGAATACTGGTTGATGGGTTGTTGTGTGCGTATGACTTCTAAATCCACAACAGATCATGAGAGCTTCCTTTTGGCTAGGAGGAACTACCTGTAATGAAAAGAAATACCATTAGAAAGAGTTAAAAAATATGTGTAGTGAACTACCTAGCGTGTGCTAGATCCGGGAAGTGTGATACTTCCTAGATGACTGTCAGTCCACTGTTCAAAATAATTTAATGCTGGTAATAATGTAAATCCTATTGTAGTTAAAATGATTTGGGTATCTCATCCAAAATACAATAAGAAAGATCTAATCTAATAGGCTAAGTTAAAATAAGATCCGAAGGTCAAGTAACTGGTTCTGGGTCTCTGCAGATCTGATAGAGGTCTTAGGTAGATCACATGTGAATAAGGGTGATGTGGGAATAGGTGGGTAGGTCACTATTTTGGGTTATGGGGGTGAATACAGAGACCGATGCTGGTTAAGGGTGATGGACGCAAGTTGGGGATAACCGGTGCCAGTTACTTTGGAAAACTGGGAATGCCACAAAATGAGTTTTGGGTCTCCCTTGTGATTACACAAAGGACTTGGTTGGCTGGAATGAGGTATTAGGCTGTTTGGACAAGATTTAAAGAGGTTTTAATGGGTATATGGAGGGGTGAGTATTAATGGAGGTCATTGGATGGCTAAGAGAACAAAGGATGACAATATAATGATGAAATGAAGGAACCAGAGGAGTACAATGTTCTACTTACTTGGATTCTGGTTCTGGATGCTTGTGAGTGAGGAATGAAGGTGCTGGTAAGAGGTTGAATGATGCAGAGGATCACCAAATGTTAGGGAGCTCTTGCGTATGATGCATGTTCCCTCATTCTTTCTCGATTGGATCCAATCCTTGCTGGGGTGAGTGTTGGATGGTTGCTGGGTGAATGCTGGATGTCTGTGCAAGAGAAAATGCTTGATCTCCTTCCTTGCATGCGTGTTCTCACTGAAATTCATTCTCAGAAGATTTGATCTCTCTCAGGAATGTGCCAATGTTTGCTAACCTCAAAAATAAGGTTTTTTTGGGAGTTAAAAGGTGATCAATGACGGTTCTAGCTTAACTGGCGACGGTTAAGGGTAACTGACATCGGTCAAGGTGGGATTTTCTAGGTTTACTAAACTAGGGAGATCCTCTTGATTTTTTGGGATCTCATGTTGTTAACCTGCGGATTACATTGGAAGCTTCTTGTAAGCATGTAGGAATGTGGTTAGAGGGAATGTAGGCATTGATTTTTAGGGTTTGGGTAAGTCTTAGTTAGTTATGACAACTTACTAAGAATAGGTCTTAGGGTGAGGTGGCTTGATGAGGTGTCTAGGTGAGGTGGATGTGTGGACATTATCTAAATTAAGATATTTTAATAATAAATATGGTGAGGATAATGAATTAAATTAATATTAGTGGGGTGAAGGGGGCCATGGCTAGGTGAATGTGATGAAGGTGTTTATTTTTCGAGGGACCAAAGGGGAGTGTGACCTAATTTTAGTGTCTACAATGGTATTGCAAATGTTGTCCTTGGATTTTATCCAAGCCTTACTAGACAGAATTATCCTATGAGGTTAGTAGAAAGGGATGTTTGTTATGATTTCAGAGAGAGGGAATAACCCATGCAATAATTTGGAAAAGGATACCTCAGGAAAAACCATGTAGTTGTTTTGGAGACAACATATCAGGAGATTAGGGAACATGTTTTGGAGAGTCATTTCTATTCTCCAAGTGATCAAATCAAGTCCCTTGAGAATCAAACACTTCCACCTAAGCATGAAACAAAATAACAGTTGGGCTTACTTATACCTCTTCTCCAATCAATTCTAATAATCTGTATTTGTTGAAGCTTGGTCTGATTCATATTGAGAGGATGAAATGGTCCAAATTGTGCACAAAAAGGAACTGAAAAACAAAACAGAGTAGAAAAATGTGAAGGAAAGTCAGATTGGAAAGATTGGGGAAGAAAAGAAAGTGTTTATGAAAAATATTGGCACACAAGGCCTTGATGAAGAATTTACTAAAAGTGTGCAAGACCTTTTATAGGAATGCAATGATCCTCATTGCTCCACATGTTGAGAAATTGCTGCAATTTTGATGGAGGATCAAGATGGAACAAAGAATGAGGAAAGCTAAGGTGAACTAAATGTAAAATCAGTAGCCATCAAGATGAAAACATATCTGTTTGAAGAGGCAACACCTATTTCAAATCAGCTCGTGAACAGCTCCATTCGGGAGGAAGGTCTATATAATGACTCCATTTACGGAGTTGAGCTTTAAAGGAGTGGGAATTACAAAGAATCAGCCCATTAGTTTCAAAGGCTATGTCCCATCAAATACCTAACAAGTTTGGAACCAAAGGAGGAGACAAAACCAGTCATGCTTATTTACAAGCATGAGGACGAGCTTCAGAGTACCAAAGATCAGCTCTAACACCTCCATGAGCCCAATGCAAATCAGCTTAAGGAAGTATTTCTCTTATTTTTTGCTAGTAATTTGGATTTTAAGATGGAAAACCAACTCCAAGACAATTTTCCATTGTTTTCAAGAGCCATACCCATTGCAAGATCATCCACATGGTCTCAAATTATGAGAAAGGGCAGCTATTTCTCACAACTTGTGTCAGGATTTGTTTGACGTCCCCATTTCTATGGTTAGAGTAGGGTAGGAGTAGGTTTTATTTCACCAGAAAAAGTGCTTATGCACACTCTACATGTTTCCACTTGGAGCATGTGTGATCTTCCCTTTTGTACATATATTGTGTTTTGTTGTTGCTCTTGCACATTCCATTTGGAGGACACAATGTTTGGGGAAATAAGATCTTTAAGGCAGTTCCAAGTGCGTGGGATTTAGAACTCTGCAATACTTCATCCAGTACCATGATTCAATTTAGTTTTCTTCATACTTGGTAGAATTCAGATTTTGGGACAGTCTTAGATGTTCATTCTTCATCCCAATAGATTAATTGTAGAGGAAACAAGTGAAATTTTAGATTTAGAACAATTTTCCACTCTCATAAAACCTTACTTCAGATTTTCTAATGAGTTGGTTAATGCAAGATTTAGATTTTTTTAAGGTTCAACAGTGCTTCAAGTAGATTCAAGGGTGTGTTCTTCAAGTTTCAGATCATATTTCATGGTTATTAGGATGACTCCATGCCCAATGGATGCTTCCATGCTACTGATCAACTCATCTAGCAGGAAGACGACCCCTTTGAGTCACCAAAAATGTTGTCCATTTTTGCACCCCTTGCAAAATTGAAAAACTTGGAAAACTTGGACTGGGACACTTTGATGGGAAATTCAATGATGAGTCTAGAATTACAAGAAAATTTCATGTTTTGGGAACTTAGAATTATTTGGATGCATCTCTCCTTTTCTTTAGGATAAAATAAATCCATACTTGGTGAAAAAAATGAGGCAAAGATGTGCTAAACTGAAAAAGTCGTGCTAAATTGCAAAATCCACGCAAAACTTCCAAATCTGCACATAACTGCAAAGCCTTGCAAAACTACAAAAGCCGCAAAAAACTAAAAAATCCGTGGATGACCAAAAAGCTACGTAAATTTACAAAAGTTGCACATAGCTAAAAATCCGTGCATAACTGGAAAGTTGCGCTAAACTGAAAATCTACACAACACTAGGAAAATCCGTGCATAACTGAAAAATGGCAGTTTTTCGTGCGAACTTAAAATGGCCGTAACATTTGACCTACTACTCCGTTTTTCATGATATTTATATTGTTAGAAAGGTATTGACGTCCTCTATGCAAAAGAAATTGGTTTAATAAATTTTATTGAGGTTAAATGGGAAAAATATAGGGAAACGTATTCAGCACAAAATAAATAGTTCCAGGTAGCCCAACAACCACATTTAATGCAGTATGGTCACTTTTCATCTCCAACAAGGAAAAGGACGTGGGAAAATGAGTTTGGAAGGCTATCCACACCATTTTTAAGATAATTAATACATCTTGTTGGTGGGTGAAAGGAGAATTTAGAGTTTCTATTTTCCCTCTCTTTTCTCATTTTTTCTATATATTGTAAATTCTCATATTTGAGAAGGGAGGATATTCAATGTAATGGAACTCTGTTCAAATGGTTCCAAAACACTTGTGAGTTGCAGACCTCATGTTTATACATATTACATGATGACATTTTCCTCTTCTCCTCTAATGTGATGGACTCTGCATATTTGAATCAATGAAATCACTTGTTTTGTGGCTATTCTCTTGCCCTAACAATGTTTTATTGTGTTTTTCTTTCCTTCCTTTGCATCTGCAAGTTTTTGTACATATTTTGTCTCCTTATAGGGTCTCAAATGTGTTGTGCTTCATGGGAAATGATGGTTTGAATAATGTTTGGAACTATGGATCTCTTTTCTGCCATATCCTTCATCATTTTCTCCCCATTTTTTCACTCACATAAGAGTATCTTCACCCCTCTTTTTGGTTCTATCACCTTCTCTAGTTTAGGTTTCTGTTTTATGCATCTCCTTCTCACCCTGGTCCCTTGGAATGTTAGAGTGGATCTAGATATTTATATTTTAACTCCTAGGAGTAGTTTATCATTAGGAATAGGTAGAGGAATCTAACCTTCTCTAGAGGATTGTCTCATTTAGTAGGTCCCACAACTAAGAGACAATCCCATGTTGCCTCAAAATTCTTGGTCATTCATGATCATATCCAGGCTACAATTTTGAGCTCCAACACCTACATGATCCTTTAGATCACTTTTCTAAAGATGAGTTTAGCCTCATCGATCATAGTGGGGACAAGAAGAAGGGAAACATGACATACTCAAACACAATATATCACAATTAGATAAATTTTTATATCAAAACAAAGACAAGGTTATTCTTCACTTCGTCAAACTAGGTGTAAAACTCCCCTCTAACCTTAATCCCACTTTCCTTACAAACATGATATGTGGGAAGGATAAAACCAAACATTTTTCCTTCAAAAACATCAATGTTATCCTAAACCCAGAACACGCCTACATCTACAAACCTTGAAGAGAAAAGAGAGGAATCTGATGCTAACATGCATCCTAAGATATCTAAAGCCAATAATCGTATATATTAGGTTAATCTAAATTGTGATGTAGTAAAAGAGGGTGATGATCAACCCCATACACCACATAATAAAAAATTAACTATTGAATGTCAATTTAAAATGCTAAATCACCAACTTGCAAGCTTATATTCTTGTATCCATACAAAAAATATTAAGATCACTCACACTAAGAAACCCAAAATGACCCATGAAACATATTGAATATACAACCATGGAGGAAATAAATCTAAATGACACCACGTATACATATCATCTACACAATCATGAGGAAATTCATTCAAGCAAGAGTTGAAATGTATGAAAGAAACAACACAGTTTATAAAGAAGTAGTAGTTTACATAAAATAAGATAGTATTATTCCAAGAATTGCCTTAAAGTAGGTACGGAAACAAGATCAACTCTTCTCTTAATAGTGATTCCAAATGTCCTTACCCCTATGATAGGAAAATTCTATATGTACCCTTCCCATCTAACTTTATCTTTCCTAAATTTGAAAAATGGCATGCGAAGGATGACCCTAGGGATCACACTAACGATTTCTTCATGGCTGATCAAGAAGTCACCTATACTGAAAATTACCTAATTTGATTTTTCTTATGTATCTTAGGATGCCAAGCTCTTGAAACATTTCTCCACATTTTTATGGGATTGATTTCCACCTTGGAAAAATTCTCTAATAGATTCATTAGGAACTTTTCCCTTAACATGGAGAGTGAGATCACAATCCTTGACCTATGTAGTTATAACAATGCAATCATGAAACAATTCTTGTATCCTGATTCAGGTGCATCAATTCATGGAACATAACCATGATGTTATTTTATTATTAAGTAGTTTAATAATTCTAATTATGTCAATAAGAATACCTACACATGTTTCACATTGTGATTAGTAGGTTATTTAGGAGTATTTGAGAATTTCCCTCCAAAATAAAGAATTCAAATTTTGAATGGGTTTTGGACTATGTGGAGAGTTTCATAGTGTTTCAAGGATGGTTTAATTAGGAGAGTGATATTTGGAGTTTATTAAGTTGTAAAATCCATTTATCTCATACATTGGTTATAAATGGTCAAACTATGTACTAGACTATGATAAACATTAACCCCAACATTGAGAAAGACCAAATAAAGAATGTAAAACAACTACAAAGTGGTTGCGAGATTCTTGGGATGCGTTTCTAGAATTATAAATTCATTTCAAGATATTATTATGTGGAACCAAGTTTGGATAGGTTTGATAAAGCATAAAAGAACAAGAAACTCAATTTTGGAGGGTTGGAATAACTTGTATGTGAAGGATGCATGAATTGTATGTTACTTATAAGAAATGCATGAATTAATAATGCTTCCATGATATTTTTAATGATCTTTAGGTGTGATTGATCCATTGTTTATATTTTCTTAACTTGATCTAGAATGTATGTTGTTGTTTGTAGAAGACAAGGTTGGATTTACATACTTTTTGAGGATTTATGACATGCAAATAAGATAGTTTGGAGTTTTTCATGATTTTATAAAGCCTCATAAGTGTTTAAAAAGGTGAATTAGGTCTACATAGACCTTATCTAAGTATTATTTTAAGAAAAAAACCTCAAAATTAAAAATTATTACTTTTTATGTTCTCTCGTGCTATGTAGAATCCTACCTAGGGTTATTGAAGACAAACATGAATATATCTAATTCTAACCATACACAAATTCTTTCTAGAAAATTATTTTAGGATGTACTCTAGCATATTTTTATGGTTTCAAGAGTTTTGAAATTGCACAGTGTAAGATATTTATGACAAAATTTCTCCAAGTTTGTAGATGGCCTAATTGAGAGCTAGAGAAGGTGAAATTTACATTTTCTTGATTCTAAAAGTGTAGTAAAGAAATGAATTGATTTGATCCTAATTTATAAGGTTTTTTAAAGAATATTAAATCATTGGATACATCTAAAAAGTCATTATTGAGGCATAACACAAAATTGTATCCATTAGGCCTTATAGCCGTATAAGCTAATTTTTAGTGTAAACCAAGACTGAATGTAAGTGGATGATCTTAAGTATTTTAAGTCATCAAATAGATTATAAAAATCTTGTTCCAGCTATTGAGAGTGATAATTGAGAATGTAATTTCACAAGCATGGACGAAATCCTTTATAATTATATTAATGTGAAGTCAATCGACCATTACAATGGAGTGCTACAATTCTTATAGGAATTGTACAACAATATACAAGTAGATAAATGGGTTGCATAGTTACAACTGAGAATCAAATACACACAATAATAATTTTTAAAACAATATAAAAAATCATGTAGTGTTTTGAATAAAGACAATTATTTGGTTTTATAAATAAAACCATATTAGAATTAATAATAAATACACAATTATTATAGTTAAAGCAAAATTAACTATAGAGAAATATATTTTTCTTAACATTCCCCCCCTTAATTTTGCATTGCCTCAAAGCATGAGGAGAGGGAATCTATGAAAAACTCAAACTTTTCATGTGTAAGTGAATTTGTGAAGATATCTTCTCATTGTTCAGTGGTTGGACAAAACTGAAGCTGTATATTGTGCTTCAAGACATGCTCGCATATAAAATGTACATGTACCTCAATGTGTTTTGTTATTCCTTGAAAAAATGGATTGAAAAAAAGTTTGAGAACACCTTCACTATCAACATACATGGTGGTTGGTTTTTCCTGTGGTATATTCCAAGTCCTTCAAGTATGCGACATAGATAAATTGCTTCACATACAACTTATCCTGCAGAATGATACTCG
Organism: Taxus chinensis; assembly: GCA_019776745.2. NCBI lineage: Eukaryota > Viridiplantae > Streptophyta > Pinopsida > Cupressales > Taxaceae > Taxus > Taxus chinensis. Next base: position 43,485,719 of record CM034153.1, read on the forward strand.
ACTTCTATGGAAGAATGAGAAACAAGGTGTTATTTATTGCTTCCCCATGATATTGGTCCAGATCCCATAAAGAATACAAAACCTAAAGTGGATTTTCTGTCATCAATATTTCTAGCATGATCTGAATCTGAATATCCTGGCAAGAAGAAGTTGTCATTCTTCTTGTATTATAGACCAATATCCACCGATCCTTTGAGATATCTCAAGATCCGCCTTGGTGCTTTCTAATGATAAAATTTGGGTTCTTGCATGAACATGGATAGATACCTCACTGTAAAGCTAATATATGGTCTAGTGTAGGTCAGGTAAATGAAACTCCTAATCAACTACTGATAGAGAGTGGAATTTACCTCAGGAGATGGATCTGAATGAGATAACTACAATCTTTTCTCCATAGGTGAAGCAATTGGTGTGAAATCCATCATCCTAAATTTCTAGAGCATCTTCTTGGTATATTTCATCTGAGAAACAGAGATGTGATTCTCTTTCTGCCATACTTCCAATCCAAGACAATAGTGCATTATCCCAATATTTGTCATGTCGAATGATTGATTAAGATATTTCTTCATTACATCAATCACCCTCACTGAACTACCAGTGATGACTAGATCGTCGACATAGACAATGAAAATCACAATATCCCCCCTTATGTTTTGAGGTAAATATTTGGATCGTATGGATTTATAACAAATCCATATTGTATGAGATGCTCATCAATTTTGATGTACCATGCCTAGGGTGTCTATTTGAGGCCATACAAATATTTCCTGAGTCTCCATACCTTTGCTTCTTGACCAGGTACAACATAACCCTCAAGTTGAGTTATATAGAATTCTTCTTGTAAATATCCATTTAGGAAGGAACTTTTTACATCCATCTGTTGGAATTTCCAACCAAACTGTGCAGCTAGAGAAAATGTCATCCTGATCATTTTGATCTTAGATGTGGGAACAAATGTCTCCTCATAGTCAATGCCTTCTTTTTGGAAATAACCCTTTACTACTAGTCTCACTTTATACTTGTCCACTGTCCCATCTACTTTGTAATTCATTTTGAATATCCATCTGCATCTAATGGGTTTCTTCCTTGGTGGAAGATCGACAAGCTACCAAGTGTTATTTTTTTATTATTAACTGATATTCAGAATCTATGGCATATTTCCAAGATTTTGATTGTCAGGATTTCTGGATAGTAGAGGGCTCATCAGATTCAATAACTCTACTCATCAAAGAAAAGGTGAATTCTTCTCTTGCTTTACTGCAAGTCCATGGTCCAGGGGTTGATGTATCTAGTGGAGCATCCATTCTTGCATCTCGTAACATGGTAGTATACCAATTGGCCATACACTGAAATTTTCGCGTGGGTCGTGGTTCTACAAGATCATCACCATCATCCCCATCATCACTTTCATAATTAGTGGGAACATCATCTTTAATTTTTACCACTGGTGAAGAATCTACATTAGGTGAGTCTGAAGAGGAGCCTCTACTTCCTTCTTCTCAAATAAATCAACATCTTTGGTAGTGTAGAATTTCCTGGTCTTCGGATCCATCAATATGTACCCAATTTTTTATTCATTTTAGCCAATGAAAATGTGTTTCTGTGATTTCATGTCCAATTTATTTATGTTCTACTTGGGTATATGCATACTTTCTTTGTAATGGAATACTCAAAGGTGTGCAACAAATGGTTTTTTCTTTGACCACACTTCACGTGGCATTAATCTGTTAAGATCAACTATGGGCACTCTGTTAAAAACATACACTAATGTCTTTTCTGCTTCTACCCAGAATGTCTTTGCTAGTCTAGAGTCATCAATCATGCATCGCACCATTTCCATGATAGTACGATTTTCTCTCTCAACAAAACCATTATGCTGTGGTGTGTGTGGATGAGGCATTTGTCGAAAAACAATGTGAGCTTGTAGGTAGTATTTGAACTCATTACTAACGAATTCCACCCCTTGATCTGAGTGGAGAGTTCTGATGTGATGACCGGGTTCATTCTCAACAACTACTTTGAACTTCTTGAAGGTTTCAAAAGCTTCACTTTTGTTGCGAAGAACAAAATCCACATTTTTCTTGAATAGTCATCAACACAAATTGAAGTACTAAAATCCAGAATGACTTGGTTACATCAGACTGAAAATATTGGTATGAACCAGGTCAAGCTTGCCATGAGCTCAAAAAGTAATCTTATAGAATGAAGCTCTGTGTTTTTTTCCTGCTAGCTAGTGAGGACACTTGTTTGTATCCTTCTGAAGAGATGGTAACCCATGTATCATATTGTGCCGAAAATGTGTCTCGAGATAATTGAAACTAACATGATCAAGTCTCTAATGCCACAACTATGCTGAGGTAGAGTTCTTAGCCATAAGTTCCTAATCATCTCTATGGACAAAATCAAGCTGGAACATGCGTCCCACATTGGAGGCTTTTGCAACTATTTTCGAGCCCCGTGATTTGTCTCAAATCAAACACATTTTCTTGCCAGAATGACTATCAAAGTCAATTTTTAAGATGTGATCTAGGATTTGATTGACTGAAAACATATTTTTAGTCAACCCGGGGACATATAAGATATCTAATAGTATACAGTTACATGAACCAAGGGGTAGAGAAATGTTCCCAATCCCTTGAACTGTATATGAAGAATCATCACCCCAAAAAACATGGTTTTTTGAAGATGTGTCCCTCATTGAAGTAAACCAGTCTTTGTGGCTGGTAATGTGTCGAGTGGCTCCCAAATCAACATACCAGACATCACTAGATAACATGGATGGTTCACTTGATTGAGAAGTGTACAAGTAGTCTTCATTATCTGACTGTTCTTGTTGCTCAAAAATATTTCCTTGTTGATAGGGTTTTCTTTTCTAGTTACCCTTTTTCTACCCTTAATTGTAGTTATAATGTCCCTTGTGAGATTTTTGTTGTGGAGGTCCAAATTTTCTTGATGAACCTTTCTTGTAAGTATTATACCAAAAATCTTGTAAGTCATGTCCTCTTTTACAAATTGGATATTGCTTCTTTTATTGATTGTCCCCTTGATGTTGATGCTGATTTTGGGACTTTTGATAGGAATTAAGTTTTCCTTTACCTTTTCCTTTCCAATTTTGATGTGAAGAAATTTCCTACTCCTCTTCATCATCCTTATTATGCATAGCTTCCTCATGCAGTAGTAGGTTTACCAGTTTTTCAAAACTAACTATCGTATCTGACAAGTTTATTGTTGTTACGAAAATGTGGTAAGAAGAAGGGAGAGCTCTCAGGACAATGGGAATGATAGCTTCATTTGTGACCACTTCTCCTAGGGTTAGAAGTGAATCCCTCAACTCTATAAATATTCTCAAGAAAGCTTCGATTTTTTCATTTTTATTGAACTTCAGTGTGTGTAACTGAATCTGTAAATTCAGTATGACATTCTTGTTTTTGTCCTCGTATACCATGCTCAACTTATCCCATGCTTCTTTGGTTGTTTTACATCTCGAATGTGGGGTTAAAAATCATTAGAAACTCCAAACAAGATGATGAGTTTGGCCTTTTGATCTGCTTTATCAAACTATTGCTGTTGTGTTGTATCAGTAGTTGATCTGGTTAGAGTACCATTCACAACATTCTATATCTCTTCAAACTCAAGCTGTGTCTTGATTTTTTCCTTCCAGGAAGCATAGTTGTTTCCTCTGAATAGTTGTGAATCTGGAAGAAAACATTTGGGGGCATTGGTTCCCATTTTACATAAATAACGGACAAGGTTAGGCTATTAAAAGGTCTCTCAATCTATATACCGTCAATATGATATACCGAACCTTTTTATATACACACCCTTCTAATATATCCGGTGGTATGTGGAAGAAGCTCGCCCTTTCTATATACCCGATGGTATGTGAAAGAGGCGTTAACGTACATGAAAGAATTCGATACGTGGTACCAATATAGTACTAAAAGGGGTCTGTGTGATTATTGACACCGAATCAAAAAAATATCCTCATACGCTTGCATAAATTTGATATATACTCGGATAATTTCTCAGTTCAGATTTATGTCGTGCAATCATTCAAAGATGAATGAGATGACTTATAGTGTGTGCATTGTGACCTTATTACTCCCCATTGATTTAAAGGGTCGATGTCCAGATGACGTTGTTATAACTATATTAGGTGTTAAGTGTAGTAGTAGTCATGATGGCTTTACCCGTAAGCGCTTCCCAGAGGAACTCTATATACCAAACACTGTGAATGAGATCTAGGATCTCATGAGTGTTTTAGAACCAAATTTTATTATTTTTGAGTACAATATTCTGCCACTTTCTGAGTAGTTACAATGATTTTAGTTGACTATGGCAACCTGCAAATTAGTACAATATACTGAAGCATACAATTACATTCAAAAAATGGGAAAAATTGAATCGCAAGCAATTTTCCTTTTTGGGCCTTGGTGGCCTCTGGAGCCCAAAATGATCCTTTATGCCAAAAATTGCAAAACAATAGCTGAAAATGCAATTTTTTGGTGTACCCCTTGAGCAAATGTTGCTTAGAATGAAAAAATAGGCCTAATAGGAGATTTTTTTTTTGCCCAAAAATAGGGTTTTTCTTACTAAAGGTCTAGGGGTGGTTTTAGTTATGACTAAGCAGTTTAGCTGAGGTTTTTCTACTAAATTACCCTCCACAATTGGCAGCTTCACCGATTTTGCCACTACATTTCAAAATTTAAAATTTTTGTGTTGGGGGTGGGGGTCGAACCCCAAACCTCCCTTCCCCAATACTCTCCACTTATCCAACCGAGCACTTTATATGCTTATGCAATTTAATGAAGCATAAAATACTTAAACAACAAAACAATGACCCGATATTTTGAAAGAGGACGTTGTTGAGAGGCTCCATGTGGTGAATGTTAGTGTTTGAGGTAGTTTTAGGGTTTTCCAAGCTCAAAAAACAGATATGAAGTCACTTTTTATCTCCTCCGCCATTTTGATTTTTTATTCCTTTGCTTTGTTTTGTTGTATGGTCGCCATTTTGTTTTATAGGGTCACTAATATGGTTTTCTTACTATAGGTTGTGTAGGGGTTGAGGTGTGGAGGGAGGAGTATGGCCAGATAAGAGCTCAAATAACAGAGTTTGGGAGGAAGGGGACACGACCTATCCAATCAACTGAAACACCTTTGCATTTTTTATTACTAACGCTGCCTTATATTGAGCTCTACTGGATTCATTTATTTCCACAGTTGTAGATTGAATCTCTTACCATTTTTATTGATGCCTCCTCTTATTATTTATTTGTGAGCTTGATCAGAGGTAGGTGCTTCGAAGGTGCGTGGATATAGTGTATGAAATGTAAGGACCGATCAATGCTAAGGGAAAACAATGTTACAGAGCTCGATGAATGAAGATCTGACTTTGAACCAATGCATGCAGAGAGAATAAATCAGTTTGAATGGCAGTCAAGTCAGTTAAATCAAAGCTTTAACGACTCGATTTCCCTTAGCTTAGTGAGCTTAGATCGAAACAACACAACTTTCTTTTGCAAAGAGTAGTCCTCCAAATTTGATGATTTAGATAAATTTATCTTTAGGTAAGCAATATAGAGAAAAAACCCTTAATGGGGAAAAATGATTTTTTAAATTTTTTTGTATATGTATTAGCTCTAGAAACAATTTTTCTTGGTACAGAGAGCACCAAGGCAAAAAAAAATTGCTTTTCGTTTACCTAGAGAACGCACAAGAGGTTGTGGGACTATAGGGAGTTCTGGGAAGCTACAGGAGGCAACACTAACTCTTTGATGAAGCTATTTTCTTCTCCAAAACTTTTCCTTCCTCTGCAACCTTTCTCCAACCTTGTCGGGAGCTTCAACCAGCTTTGGTACTAAATATAATTTCACAAACAGAGACGGAAGTTTGTATACTTATATTAATGTGAAATCAATCGACCATTACAATGGAGTGCTACAATTCTTATAGGAATTCTACTACAATATATAAACAGATAAATGGGTTGCACAGTTACAACCAAGAATCAAATACACACAATAATAATGTTAAAACAATATAACAACTCTTGTAGTGTTTTGGATAAAGACAATTAGATGGTTATATAAATATAACCATATTACAATTAATAATAATTACCCAATTATTATAGTTAAAGAAAAATTAACTATAGAGAAACATAATTTTCTGAACAGAGAAGTCATAAGTTTTGATAGTGGCAAGTCAAGATAAAGATACCTAGTTAAATAGGCCTAAGAGGGATTGGCCTGCATTTTTTGATTGTCCTAGTTCATTGAAGGGTGTTAAGTTTTTTATTAAACCTTACAACATTTTGGTATCAGAGCACAGTTTGATATCTTTATAAGTATAAAAAATTATATTCATAATGGTATTAGCAATAAGAATCCTTAAAGTGATTTGGGAACAAGAAGGCTATATAAGGTTCTTGGAAACCTTGAAGAAGAAAAAGACATTTAGTGACAAGGAGGAATCCCATAAACCATTGATACTTTAAAGGTGATAAGTAATGAATATATAGAAGCTCAGAGAGAATATCCAAGGTGAATAAGGACCACATGTTCCAAAATATCAGGTTGGAGAGAGATAACCTAGGTGAGGTATCTAGTAAGGAAAGAAAGGATTGATGAGGAATAATAGATATATTGAGGTCTGAAGTGAGAGAGAAAACAAGAAAATGAAAAAATTACGGCTCATAGGAAGGAAGAAGAGGTTGATACAAGAAAAATAAGCAAAATGAAGGGCTTAGTTGATGGAAAATGCCACAAAAAGATGAAATAAGATGTCAAGAAGGAGTTGGATATGGAGAAAGAGATAGTTGAGCTAAAAGAAAGGTTGAGGCTTATGATGTAACTGCTAAGAGAGAAAGAAAGAAAATTTTATGGATGGAGGTTTAGAAGAAAAGTAAAATGGCATAAATAACTATTACTTTCAAAGATAGGAAGGCATAGATTGATTGTCACAATGAAAGAAGAAAGAAGGAAGCTAGGAATTCATAGAGGCATGAAGAAAGGAGTTGAAGGAAAAAAGAGACATGATACATAGTATTTGAAGGAAGAACAACCAATTTTCATTTGTGAACCAGAGAGAGGAACAATGTTCAGTGAAGAAGAGATAGATGGGAGATAAGATAAGAGTCTCAAAGTAGACCTAAGAAGTTTAATCTAGTATGAGAAAGAGATGCCAATCCTAGAGGACTCAAGATGGGAAAATGAGCCTTAAAGTTTTCAATATGACTGCTTATATTAGTGTGTGCTTGTAGGTGAAGAACATGTGAGAAAAAATCATGAGATGTTTAAGGAAAAGATGTGGGATTACCTCTTTAAGAAAAATGGAAAATAAAATAGGATTTATAGACCTTAAGTGGAAGAGGAAGACAAACAAAAAAAGAGTTTTAAGATTCTCCAAGATAGAGTTGATAAAAATTAAGAATTCAGCCCTATATCAGGATTAATGGAGATCAAAAATAGTTTTCAAGGTGAAGAAAGGAAGGTTTGAAATGAAAGAGGTATATTGTCTAAAGAAGCACTTCAAGAAGATGACTTTGCAGGCCTTAAAAGAGCATTGAATCAAGGAAAAATAATACATTCTAAGAAGGTACATGATTCTCATGATAGTGATATAATTAAGAGTTCAAGAACTCAATCTCTTGTACTTGCAAGGAATCAAGATGGAAAGAGCATGACGGGAGATTAGTATGGAGTATCAAATGAGATGCTAAAGATACCACTCAAAGGAAAATTATATGGAGTATAAAGAGTAATGATTACATTTCCAATGTTACTAGACATGCAAGGAAGAAAATTTATAAAGAAAGATAAGGAAACATTTAGATTTATAGAACCAAGGAAACATATAACCAGTCTTAAACAAGATAAAGGAGATGAGATCATCCTAAAATTTATATATCAACCTACATGATCTTTGAACAACTGTGAGGAAGAATAACATCAGTTCAACACCGAGGAGGATTTTAAAAGTGGAATAAGAAAAAAAAGTCCTAAAAGGGGATATGTAGCCTAAATATTCCAATGTGTTATAAAAAATGGTGACTATGTAGGTATGAAGCTTGAATATCAAGAATACTATGATGAGAATGAGATGAGAACAAGAAGAGCTTCATTTCAGTCCAAAATAGGAGGAGAGTGAAACAATAAATATCTCCAACATATCATGAAGTTTGACATCAATGGTGAAAAAGTGATGGAAAAGGAGTAGTGGTTATTTTATCTTCGTTCCATGACAACAATCTTGAAGAGGAACCTACAAGAATTTGGGTCAAGCAATTAAATTTTAAGGTAAGAAATGTTTGTTTTATATTTTCTTATTTAAATTCCATGAGAAGCTAGTAGCCAATGGAGTAAAATGAGTCTAAGGTTGATGTGTGTTCAAAATAGTTGGCAATGCGATGGTTTTAATAAAAAAAGGAGTTTTAGAAGTAAATATCAATAGCTGGGAAATGAATGTGTATATGTAGACCTCAAAAGGTAACTATGATCAATATAATGGAGGTATAAGGTTCTTGACACCTTCTAAATACAAACAGACTATCGTGACAGTGTCAAATGCATGGAAAATTGGTTTAGATCAGGTATTCAATGAGAAATTGAAGCATGAAGAAAAGGAAAATGAGGAAGCATCCCTAATGTGTAACAATAATCTTAGTTTTTAGTGTGTAAAGGTAGTAAAACAAGATAAAAGAGAGAAGATGAAAGGTAGGTCTAATTTGAGAGGGTGCATAAAAAACATAGGAAGAAATCATGCATCTATAAAACCAATGGATCCTCAAGATGGTAAAGGAACCCACCAAAGAATAAGATCATGAAATGATGAACACATGAGAGGTGTCAAGGAAATTAAGGGAATATATAGAAAATTTTAGTTAAAGGTGAAGAAATTCTGATTGAGAAACAAGCTCTTAGAGCCATAGAAGTGCATGGTTTATAAGTTGAAAAAGAGAGTTTCCAATGGATTACTTGTTATGGTATGGAAGGAAAGATAAGAAATGTGGAAGTATTCCAAAAATGGGCTCAAAATTACAAGGAAAATTCAAGTTTGAAAGGAAATTTTACAATTTTAGAGTTTGCAAGTCAGAGTAAGACTAAGAGACATGTTGAAAAGCTAAAAGATGAATCGAGATACTATATGGTAAACCATGGTCATATAAAGTTTTATAAGGGATATTTGAGTGTAACATTATTTGAGGATGTTCTTGGGAAAAAAATTCTTGAGAATATAATAATTCAAGAGAGAGTCTTGAAAAAGACAATGAAGCTTTGAGATCAAGAAAAAGTGAGCAGAGAATGAAGCAAGGGAAGGCTGAGAATGGACAATTTGGACTTTATTATGTCAATATAAGTTATAAATAAATAAAAGAGTAAGTAAAAAAACATAATGAGCAGGAGCGGGAGGATCAAGATTTTCAAAAACCAAATGAGCGGGAACTTTCGCAAGAAACAGGGGACCCTCGAATCAAGGAGCGATAAGAAGGGGACCATGTATGGTACAAGCAGGAGGTAAGTTTTCTTTCACCCGTTCTTGGGATGATAAGATTTTGGGCCGTAGAACAGAAGTTGTGAATCAACATTTGGATTCAAACATTATGTCTGAGGGAAAATATGGGCTTTTAAGTATTTCTATCCCTGATGGATTAGCAGAAAAATGTAGATTTAGGATGGAATATGCTTTGGTATGGAAATTTTATGGATCAAGACCTAATGTGGAATGATTTCAAGAATGGGAAAAACGAAAATGGAACCTGAAGGGATCAATGGAAATTGCTTCCTATGTGATTGGTTTTTTTATTATAAATCTTTCAAACTCAAAGGATTAAAAAAACATATTGGTTGGTGGGCCTTGGTTTATGGGTACATCAAGTCTTTTGACTAAAAAATGGAACCTAGGGTTTGATCCGTTTAAGGAGAAACTAGATGAGTTGCCTATATGGGTTAAACTTCCTGGTTTACCAATGGAGTTTTGGGAAGAAGAAATCTTAACAGCTATTGCAGATGCTATAGGGTCTTTGGTGGTGTTTGATCCGGTTACTAGGGATAGAATGAGGTTAATGTATGCCCAATTTTATGTTACTATTCTTGTGGGTAATGGGTTAAGAAAGGAAATACGACTCAAATCAAAGTTTTGTTAATGGATCCAGAAGATAGAGTATGGAGCTTCTCCTTTGTTCTGCCAGAAATGTAGATGGATGGGTCATGAGCAAAGGCAATGTAAGGAGGGTAAGAAAGGTAAGTAGATTTGGGACAAGAAAGATAAGGGACCTCTGCCTGAAGAAGGAAATAGATTGTTACCTTTAAACAATGTGTCTTTAAATAAGTTTCATTTGCTACAAGTAGAGGAGATGGATGAAGATGTAGAGTAAGAAATTATTAATCTAAAAATGGATTCTTAGGCCAAATAGAGTGATTTTTTGGATGGTGTGGGTCGAGAGGTAGAAGGTTTTGGGTATCAAAACCAAAAGGAAGATTTAAATGTGGAAGATTTGGGTTTTGGGGATCAAAAACCTAGGTCAGAGGGTCTTGATCTGCTTTTATTGGTTATGTCTACACATAAAGATTCCTTTTCAAAGGAAGAACAATTTTTGTCTCAGTTGGAAGAAGTTCCTTGTTCATTAAATTTAGATAGGATTAAGGAGGGACTAGAAGAAAAGAGGATAAATATGAGAAGTGCTCAGAAGAAAGACAAAGCTAAAGCAGATTATGGAAAAATCCCTACAAGGAAAGGAAATACGAAAAATAGGGATAAGAGGGAGAAAACAACAGCTAAAGAAATAGATTCAGGAAGACAACGCTCCATTGAGGAGATCATTTCTCCAAATAAATTGAGATGAAGGTTATTTCCTGGAATATAAGGGGTTTAAATAATCCTAATAAACAAAATATTTTATCCTATTTCAGAAAAAGTAATAAGCCTGATGTTCTTCTAATTCAAGAAACTAAGATGTTTAAAGAAAAAATGAGTGAGGTAAAGAATAAAGTTTGGTTTAGATCTGAGCTTCAGAGTGTCTCTTCAGTGGGTGTGTTGGTACCCAATTTTTTTCTCCTTTTCAGTATGAGCAGCATCAGAGATATGACATGAAGCTTGAAGTCAGATAGATCTTGATGTGTGTCATTTTGTAGTTGGGGATGTGATCTAACTGACACTAAAATTTGTGGAGAGATGGATAGCACCTTGAAAGGATCTGATCTGACCCTCACTATTTTAGGTTGTGCCTTTCAACCAAGGTAAGAGAACCTATATTGTAACCCAAAAATTGTGAAGGAGATAAAGATATCCCTCAATTTATGCAAGTATTATGAAAATTCCTTGGGAAAATATGATCAACACTCCAAATCTAAATTTCAAAAGTTGTCACTCCCAGATTATGGAGATATTTTCAATGCAAGGCAAGGGTTACTGAAGCCATTGTATAATCCTGATTTTCCTTGTGCATTTTTGTAGATGAGTTAGATCCTTTTGTTGACACACAATGCAATGCAGGGGTAGTATGGGTAGGATTAGTTTGTTTGAATGATTTTTTGGTGGTGTGTTGACAAGACAAATTGGGATATATCATATCTTTGACAACCTCTACAATAGTTGAACAACTATCAAATAAAATGCTTCAAATAATCAGGATATTCTTTCAACCAGAAGAGGCATAAATGGAAGCCCAAGTTGCAATCTTTACACAATCTTTGAGAACTCACCACAAAGTCTTGAAGTAAAGAACTCAATTAAACACAAAAATCCTTGATCAAACCACGCCTAAGGTACCCCCAAAGGCTTACAAGCAATCTTTGCAGTCAAGGAAGGTAAAGTGATTTTAAATTTGTTTATCTCTTTATCAGATGAAGGCTCTTCTGAACATGAGATTGCAAATGCCACTAAACTATCAACAAGAAATGGAGATTCTGTGTGATTCCTAAAGACTTTAAATGCAAGATTGCAACAAGAACAATGAAAAATATTTGAAGGCATTTAAAAAATGATAACAAACATCATATTGCCCAAAAAAACATAGATTAAATCAAAATCTTGTTAGATTCATCAGTAGGGAAGAGTTTCATGAACAATCTCAGAGCTGTGTGATGGCTATACACTTGTAACCAACTCACATACATGAAGATCTAACACAGAAGAAATTATTTTGGTCCTTTGGTGGGTTTCTCATAAAATGAGCTTTCTCTCAGAATTTGCTTGAGATTTTCAACTTCCCCCCCCTTTGCATTTCTCAAAAATGAATTATATATCTCTTGCCACATTGGAGCCTTATTTTCCAAGAAAAGAATATGCCAAGGGATCAATTTTGTTACAACAATTTCTCATGATTCACTGAAAATGACATTTAACAAATTTGCAACGAGAGTTGCCAGGTGTTTCTAAAATGGCAAATCATTGCAAATATTCAGATCATTATCCATCCTGGAGGCACATTTTTCATCATCAAGGTATGCAGATGCCTTTCCACTCATCATTTCACCTTTTCACCCTTTAAAACTACCTCTGCAACTTTAAATTTGGCATTTCATGTTTTGCTAGGGCTGAGTAAAATTTTATTACAAAAACACCTCAAATCTACAAATTGAGTCATGAAACCGATTCCAATGTTCCTAGAAGGCCAAAATGACATGGAATTGCTAAAAATTTGATGCAAAATTCATGATTCCAAGCCTCCTGGAGCAAAAATGGTGGCCAAAAATGAAAGTGCACAGTTGCCCTTGATCTGCTCTTTGTCCTTCAATCTGGGCCCTCCACGTGTCAAAGTATGATTGGAAATCAATTCGGGCTTACTTTTTGTCTTTTTGACATTTTTGAAAAAATGGAAAAATTTGAATTTTTTCTCCACCCCTCTGCCTTTAGATTTTGGAGCTAACATGTGGCATATGGTGGGTCCCATTGAAATTGCGCTTCAATTCTGTGCATTTTAAACCCTTTTGGAAATTGGTAAAATTTTCACTTTTTGCCTTGTGAGCCCGCACAACCAATTTCTCCCTTGCCACGTGTCGCTTCCTCTATCGCTAAAATCCGTGGGCCCATTTCTCATTTTAAATCCCTTTTTGGCTAAGAAATTTTTTTCAATTTTCCTTCTGCCAGGCCGCCGACCCGCTTTGCCTTCACCACATGTCTGTCGCTGATTCACCACAGGGCCACACTCCAAAATTTTACCCTAGGTATTTTTGACCAAAAGGGAAAATTTTCCCTTTTCCTTCCACAGCCCGCACTTCCCTCTGACTCTGTTGGACACGTGTCCACCTGTGATTGGCCACAGGGCCGTGCTCCAAACTTTCACTTTAACTTATTTTGCCTCAAAAGGAAAAAAAATTTGAAAACCTTCGCCATCTGCTTTCCCTTTTCCCAAAATTGATGTCACGTTTCCTCCTCTGATTAGATTGGGGGCAAAACTGATTTTGAAACTTTAGAAAAATAGAGCTAAAAAAATCTATGTCCCCCATCAGCTTGCTCCTCCCTTTTGATCTTTAGGACACGTGTCCACTCCAGATTGGCTGCGGGGCTTCAGACCATTTTTTGAATTTAAAATTTTTGCAAAATCAAGTCTAAAAATTCTAAGGGAATCTGATCACCCACCACCCCCTGCCAATTAGAACATGCCACGTAGAAAAATTTGGAAAAAACGCGTCCTTAGGCCCGAAAAATGCCCCATTTGTCAAAAAGGTGAAAAATGAAAAGTTACAACACTTCCCCACTTTTCCTCAGCCAATTAGAAGCCGCCATGTACCCTCTGACATCTCAACAATAATTTGACGGCTAAAATATGCCCATCTGACTGTCAAAAACACAGAATTTTTCCAGTTGTGCCTAGAATCTGATTTTTTCTTCATGGGTGATGAATTTTTCACACAAAGGATAAATGGAACAAGCTGTTAAACATTTTACAACCATGGGGAGGGGTTTTTTGAGGGTAGACATGTATGAATCGATCATTTTTAAGCTTTCATGATTGGAGAGATGGAAAAACATGGCATAGCCCGTAGATTTGAAAAAATTAGGGCATAGAACATCACAAACTTGGGGATTTATTTCAAATGGGGCATGTCAAATGATTTTTAAATGGAATAAGGCATGGAAATGGAAAAAGCAACTTCATATCATCCATTCAAACTGTAGAAAATGTTGCAGAGCATGCAAACAAAAGGAATAATTAGACTAAAATAGTAGAGGATCAAAATGGACACCAACATGGTACTTCTGGGGGATTGGAAATCTTCTAGAATCAAAAAGATAGCGAAGGAATTTTGAGTTTTCAATCTCAGTATCACGTTGTTATCTTATTCAGAGAAAAGCAAGATGGGTCTGTGTGGATTTTCTCAAATATTTATGTGCCCAAATCTTTGGTCGAAAGAAGGAAATTTTTGTTTGATATTTGTTTTTAATTAAATGTGTAAGTGGAAGGCCTTTTCAGTTTTTTAAAATGTGGTTGCATCATCCTAGTATAGAGGAGGAGATCAGGTCGAGTTGGAAAATTGTTGTTAAAGGTAAACCTATGTTTAGGCTTGTGGAAAAATTAAAACATGTTAAAACAAGGTTGAAAGTTTGGAACAAAGAAACTTTTGGCAATATTTTTTCTCAAAAAATAGATATTAGTGACGCATTAAAGAAGGTGGAGGATGATATTGTTAACAAAGGTCTGAATAAAGAGTTGAGAGATAAGGAGAAATACCTTTTGACAGAATACCATAATTTAGAAGCTAAAGAGGAGGCTTATTGGAAACAAAATTCTCAGGTGTTGTGGCTAAATGAGGGTGACAGGAACATGAAGTTTTTTCAGCTTATTGCTTCTATGCATAAGAGTATAAATATTATCCTAGAAATTGAAGATGAAAGAGGAGTTAAGTTAAGTGATCAGGGTGATATTTCACAGAATTTGTTAGTTTTTTTCTCAGTTACTAGCTGTTGGTAGGGAGCCTGAGTTGGGTAAGGAAATAGACATTGAAAATCTCTTTCAAAATGTTATTTCTCATCAAGATAATTTTGAATCGATTAAAATCCCTTCTGGTGAGGAAATATCAACTGTTGTTTTTGAGTTGGAAGGGGATAACTCTCCTGGTCCTGATGGCTTCCCTGCGCTATTTTTTCAAACTTTCTGGGAAATCGTTCATAAGGATGTAGAAGAGGCTATTCAATATTTTTTCAAGAATGGTAAGCTTTTGAAGGAAGTTAATAATACCTTCATAGCTCTTGTTCCTAAGGTGATAGGGGCTGAAAAATTGTCTGATTTTAGACCAATAAGTCTATGTAATACGGTCTATAAAATAATAACTAAGATTGTCTCTTTAAGAATTAAAGGTCTTTTGGAAATCTTTATTTCAAAAAATCAGGGAGCTTTTGTGGAAGGAAGACAGATTTTGGATAGCGTGATAACTATTCATTAAGTTTTTCATTCAGTGGAAATTTCAAAAAGGGATCTCATGATGCTTAAAATTGATATGAATAAAGCTTATGACAAAGTATCTTGGAGATTTCTTAAAATAATTCTTGGGAAATTGGGTTTCCATACTCATTTTATTGACTTGATAATGGAATGCATCTCTACTCCAAAATACTCAATTCTGGTTAATGGGAAATCTAAAGGTTTTTTCTCGTCTTGTAGAGGATTGAGGCAAGGTGATCCTCTCTCTCCTTTTCTTTATATCATTGTGGTTGAGACTTTGGGAAGACTTTATGCTGACTACAAATTAAAAAATAAATTACATGGGTTAGTTGTTTCTAATGGTCTAAATCCTATAGCATTGCAGCAATTTATAGATGATACTTTCCTTCTAGGTAAGTCAACTCAAGGTGAAAGCTATGGGTTTTAAGGAGTTCTTGCAAGATTTTGAGGAGGTTGCAGATCAACTCATTAATTTAAGGAAAATCTTTGTTCTCTTTTTTAATTTGGATGTTGAAATTCAAAACAGAATAGTGGCAGTTTTGGAGTATCCTATCCAAGTGTTGCCATGTTTCTATCTTGGAATGCCTTTTTTAAGGAAAGGATACAGTTGGAAAGTTAGAACCCCCTGATTTCGAGGTTTAAAAAAAAATTGGCAACTTGGAAAGGAAATTTGTTATCTCAGGAAAGAAAACTTCAATTGCTTCAAGGTTGCCTTCAGAGTATGGTGGTGTATCTAATGTCCCTGTTCAAAATTCTGGCTAAAATAAGACAAAATTTAACTCAAATTCAGCAAAGGTTCTTATGGTCGGGAATGGAATCTAAACACAACCTTCCCTTGGTGGCCTAGGAAAAATTCACCCTTCCAAAGTATACTGGTGGGTTGGGTTTGAAAGATATTAAAAGTATGAACTTATCCCTTATGATTAAAATTGGTTGGTGCTTAGAGCATGAAGATGGATTATGGGTTAGAATTTTAAAAGCCAAGTATTTATATTTTGATCAAGCCACTTTTGTTTCTAAAGGTGCTCTTCTGAATGGTTCCTTTTTCTAGAACGGTTTGGTAAAATGTAGGGATATTTTTCTGAAAGGTAGTAAATGGTTAATTGAAAATGGTACTAGAATTAGGTTTTGGGAAGATTGGTGGTTACTTGAGGATCCCTTAGTCAATCATGTGCTTTGGAGAGAGATGGCGGCTTATTTCTAGCTGACTGTGGGAACTTTTATTAGAGATTATTGGGAGAGATCTGATTGGGGTTGGGCTTGGAAACATTTGGAGTGGGAAGGTGAGAATGGAGATTATCGGGAAATTATTAGAATTCTGAATACTAATTTGATTGGGTTACATAAACATGTAGTTCTGAAAGAGGATGAGTTAGTATGGTCTTTGACTAAGGATGGTAAGTTTTCGGTTAAAACAAGGTATGGAATAGCAAGAGATTGTCCTCCTTCTCAACCTTTTTGGAAAAATATTTGGGATAAAAATCTTATTCCTAAGGTAAATTTGTTTTTGTGGCATGTTATTCAGGATAAAATTTTAACCATTGATAACTTACAGAGGAAAGGTATGATGATCCCTAACTGGTGTGTTTTGTGCAAAAATGATAGTGAATCGGTTCGACATCTTTTTCTTCACAGCCCCTTTTCCTGTAGGGTTATGTCTCATGTTATGAAAGTCTTTCAGACTTTGTGGATCTTTCTGGATACTTTTGTTGACTTGTATGAGCAATGGACAAGTCCTTTTGTTTCTCTAAATCTCTCAAAAGCTTGGAGTTTTGTGGTGCCTCATTTTTTATGGGGAATTTGGCTTGAAAGGAATAGTCAAATTTTTAGGGATAAACAAAAAATCTCTATGAGGGTGGAGAGTGGTATATTAGGAGCTTTGAGCTATTGTGAAGATTAAAGAGAAAAGTGGCTTTCCTAATCATGAGCAGGAGATTATTCAAGGTTTAGGAATTATTGTAAAGAAAGCTTCTTTGGTGAAGGAGATGGGTAGAAGAAGTGCTAAATGAGCTAGGCCAACTGAAGGATGGATGAAATTAAATTTTGATGGAGCTGCTAAAGGGAGTACTGGGCTAGCGGTAGTTGGGGGTATTATTAAAAATGATGTGGGTGATCTAGTTTTAGCTTACGTTGAACCTATTGGAAGTAAGTCAAATAACTATGTTAAAGCTTATGCCCTTTTAATAGGTTTGCAATGGGCTCTCTCTATGCAAATTAAGAAAATTCAAGTGGAGGGGGATTCTTTATACATTATAAATGTGATGAAGGGCCTAGCTAAACATCATATAAATATAGACTCTATTATAAGGGATGCAAAGTCCATGGTTATAAATTTTGATGTCATTCTTTTTAAACATGTGTTTCGGGAAGCTAACATGTGTGCGGACACATTGGCTAATTTTGGTGGTCGGATTCATAATGGAAGGTGGTGGCAGGATGAGGTGGATCTTCCCCAAAGTACAAAGGGCATGATTTATGCTGAAAGACAAATCCGAGTGTGGGAATAGGATTTGTGACATACGGGTAATTATTTCATATTGGGTGAAACCAATTGATCAAATCATTATCTAGTTTGTGTTGGGCTGGATTGATTATTTAAAGGTGTGGTTCAAGTTTTTTCGTAGTTTTTTTTAAGCTTATTTCAGTGGTTTGATAGTGATGGGTGGATCTAGGGTTAGGGTGGATCCTTACTCATCGACTATTTTGGAAAGGGACTCGTTTATTTGGGATCTTTTAAAAGAGGGGGGTATTTCTTATTTTATTTAGAATCTAAGGGGTGCTGATGAAATTATTTCATGGGATTTTGTTTTGGTATGGGATAATGGTTTGGTTTCTATGAAGGGGGTGAAATTTCTAGTCTCTGAGGAGCTTATTGGTAGTGTGATCAAGATCGAATGTGGGGGAAATAAAGTTTTCAAAGACAAGTCTCAGCTTCAAGAAGAAGTGCATGTTTTTCTGGAAAGTGATGAAAAGATTTGTTTCATGGAGGACAGTATTGCTCAGAAATCTTTGTTAAGGAGGTGGGCGGAAGTCTGTTTTTACATCATGAAGTAGATAACCTTGGATGGAAGGTATAGGAAGTTGCATTCGCAGCACTTAATGCTCTTGAATCATTTTCGAAGAAATAAAAGGATGAGTATCCCCTTTTATTTGTTTAATTCATTGAGTTTGTCAATTAAAAATTACAAAGAGGAGAAAATAGAGCTCCTTCTACATCAAGGGTTTATTTTGTTGTTGGTTAAATCGGGTAAACTGATTTTACATCCTAGGGGGGTTGGTACCCATTTGGGGAATGATTGGGAAGACCATACTTCTCTTGCTGATCAAATAAGGCTTCTGAAAATGAAGGAGAAAATGGATAAGGAGTTGGATGTAGTAACTACCTTAAAAAACCTTGCTGGGGAAGTGGACGAGGAAGGCCAAGGGGAAAATAATACTGGTTTTTATTTTCCTTACTAGTAAGATGGAGGCCCTTGAGGACACGGTTACTCAAGTCAAGGCCCCAGCTCAAGGACTAGGGATAGGGGTGTTTAAGAACTTTTTGCTGATCTTATGTTGACCAGTCTTTTTTGCTGCTAGTTTTTTGTTTTTGTTGGGCTGTGTGTGGGTCAATGTTCTGTTGACTCCAGGATTTTTTTCTGGGCTTTTTTTGATAGATACTTTTGTTTTATATGGAGCTTTATTGTAATATCCTCTTGTAATGGGCCCTTGGAGCCTCTTTTCCAACTATTATCTATAAAAAAAGAGTGGAGGAATGCAAAGAAGTGGAGCCACATGATTCGAGGATATGATGAAAAATTTGTTTTCTTTAATGTGTTTGTCGCATGTGCAAACACAACTAATAAAGGGTTAGAGATATGCAAAAGGAGGACTGAACTCAAAGATAAAAGATGCATACTTGGAAGGAAATAAATATCAAACCAATATGTTATCACTCCTAGGAAGATCATGTAATACAAGAGTGCATAGAAATAAGAATAGGAATGATGAAGTATAGGAGAAGAATATTTACAAGTAACAACTAATAAAGATAATCATGAAGACTCAGGAGTAGGAGCTCATGAATATTTCAAAGCATGGGAGTATGATGCATGTGGATCAATACATATACCACTATAATTATGTTATATAATTATTAAGTATTGTAATAAGTCTTATTATGTCATAAATAATCCCTACATAGGCTTCAAGTGGTGATTTATAGGTCATTTAAGATTATTTGATATTTTCCTTTCAAAATCGAGAATTCTAATTTTGAATGGGTTTTGGACTATGTGGAGACTTTTAGAATGTTTCAAGGATGGTTTCATTAGGAGAGTGTTATTTGGAGTTTATTAGTGTGTTGCAAAAGTCATTTATCTCATACATTGTTTATAAATGGTCAAACTATGTACTAGAACATGATAAGCCTTAACCAAAACAACGAGAAAGACCAAGTCAAACATGTAAAACAACTACAAAGTGGTTGAGAGATTTTTGGGGTGTATTTCTAGACTAATTAATTCAATTCAATAGGTTAGTAGGTTGAATCAAGTTTGGAGAGGCTTGAAAAAGCATAAAAAGAAGGAGAAACTCAATTTTAGAGGGTTGGAATACCTTAAATGAGAATGATGTAGGGGTTGTATGTTCATTCCAAGAAATGAATGAGAGAATAAGGATTCCATGATATTTTTTATTCTCTTATAGGTGTGATTGATACATTGTTGATATTTTATTAACTTGATCTAGCATGTATGTTTGTTGTTTTTAGAAGACAAGGTTGGATTTATATAGTATTGGGGATTTATGAAAAATGAGATCATTTGGAGTGTTTCATGATTGTAAAAAGCCTCATAATTATTTAAAAAGGTGCATTAGGTCCATACAAACCCGATCGAAGGGATATTTTAGGAAAACAACCTCAAAATTGAAAATTATTTCTTTTTATGTGCTCTCAGGTTCTGCACAGTCATACCTAGGGTTAGTGAAGAAAAACATTTATTTATCCAATTCTAACACTAAAAAAGTGCTAAAATTTTGTAAAAAAGGTAGTTTGGGATGTCTTCTAAAATATTTTTATGGTTTCAAGATTTTTTACATCATAAAGTACAAGATATTTATGACACAATTTCTGCGGGTCCGTAGATGGCCTAATTGAGAGCTAGAGAAGATGAAATTTACATTTTCTTGATTCTACAAGTGGAGTAAAGCCTTGAAAATATTTTATCATAATTTATAAGGTGTTTTATAGAGTCTAAAATAATTTTATATACATAAAAAGTCATTATTGATGCATAAATAAGAAGTTTTTTCATTGGTCCTTGTAGCCCTACAAGCCAATTTTTAGTGTAAACCAATATTAAATGGAAGTGGAGGTTATTGAGTTTTTAATTCATCAAACAGATTATAAGAAAATTGTTATAACCATTGAGATTGATCATTGAGAATTCATATATCTTGATGGTGGCAAGTCAAGATAAATAGATCTAGTTGAATAGGCCTAAGAGGCATTGGAATGCATTTCTTGATTGTACTAGTTCATTGAAGGTTACGATCATGTATTTGGAAGCTTTATGAAATTGATAAGAAGAATAGATCCTTTCTAGAAGTATGACCTATATGTTTAAAGGATATTAACTCCATTAATTCCATAAGAAGCCTAATAGGGAATCCTAGAGGAAACTTGCAAGAGTACAAGGTGAATTGTGAAGTGTTGTATTAACCCTTGCATTATTTTCTTTTAATGATGGAAGGACCTAGATAGTCACTTTCCTTGTTATATCCTAGAGAAATAAATGATCAACATATTTTTTACCTAATTTACACCCTGATATTTCTTTCCACTTGTAAATGTACTGCATTAGCACATTTGAAGAATTCATAGATAAGGGCAGTCAAAGTGAAAATGATTTCTTAGCCAAAGGAGTCTTAAAACCATTTCAAAATAAATATAATACTAAACACATTGGGAAGGATAAATTATTAAAAAAAATGTAAACATATATAAGCACTACAAAATACCCCACAATTGAAAATCACTCAGCTAGGCTTCCCAAACCAGACAAAATAAGATACTAAACCCTACTAGGTGAGTCCATATCATCAATATTTCATCAAATCAAAAAAAATGATCACATTCCATAACACCAATCCATTCAATGAAGATGATCCTAAGAATTCATGGTATAAATAAAACGAATATCGGAAGTACCATCATGTCAAGGGTCATGGTATTGATTAGTGTATGAAACTTAAAAACCATATTTCTAGGATTTACTAGATTACGGGGATATCAAAATTGATGCTAAAGAAGTCCCCAAGTCATAGAATATTTTACTTCTAATCTATAAATATCCCTCTCCCAAATACAAAAAATAAGTAGAAAAAATCTGAATTGAGGTCAATCCTCACAAGGTAATAATGAATATCACATTTACACTAAGGAATTAGATCATTTTTATTCTTTAATTAGATATATTCATCCAATCATGAATCACATTTCGAATTTTTAGTACTCCTTTTGAGCCCTGTCCTTAACCAAGTTGTGTTTTCCAAGAAATTTCCCCATACCATCTAAGGGACTCAAATTTACATATGTCAACTAGTTACCAAAGTTTTCTTAACTCTCTATGATATTTCCTTCCCATAAAAAATCAATAAATTTAAAGATGAGTGTGACCATTCAGTTTTAAGGAGACCGAAATGCACTAGTTTGGAGATCCACAGAATGAAGAACTTAATGTTCTACGGATTGTTCCAAATTGTGAAAGGATAAAAATAAAATTATGACCAAGGAAGATTTATAGAATGTTTGATAATATTCAAATTGACTTAGTCCCATAAGTTTAAATAAGGAAGGATACCACAGGATGACTGGTTGTAGGAAATAAGAGAATGTGGTTACATAACAAAAGCCATGTCAAACTGGTCTAGTATTTGGTGAACATGTCAAAAGGTGCAGTACCCCACAAGTTTCAAAAAAGGACTGCGACACACTCATCTAGTGTTAAGGGATTATGTTGGGATGATGGTATTTTGTGGTTTTTGTAAAGCCACAGGGCATTCATAAGATCTTCCAAAATGCCATGGAACATAAAAAACAACTAAAAGTCTGTGAGTAAAGGAGGAATGCAAGTAGAATTTGTAGGAAAATTTGTAAAAAAGGTCATCACTTCGCAGATTCTGAAAGCCACAGATACTCTGAGAAAATAACATCTTTCACTGGTACTTTTTACCACAAATATCCAAATCATACAATATGAATCTAGAAACAATTATTATGCTATCCAAATTATGAAACTCAATTTTCAAGTTGAAAAATGAAATAAGGAGAATCATATGTATGTGCTAAAGAAAAAATGGGGATTCTATAGGGGCCCCATCCCTTGAAATTCACATAAATCCTAAATATACATACACAAAAGGGAGGTTCTTGTAGAAGTGATACATTGTCAATTTATGGTTAAAAGTTCCTTCGCAAAGGCAGGAATTTGATTTAACAACTTCTTCTCCCTAAAATCAAACTCCTTGAGGTCTTAAGCCCCATAAACATATTGGATATCCCCTACAAGGCCATGGGAAATACCCATTTTCATGTGTTTTGCAATGTCTATTTTGGAGCCCTCCAAGATCTTCATCAAATCTAACTTCCTCCTATAAGAGGATACCCATTTAAGGAGCTTAGACCCACCTGTGAGGTAGGACTTGGCACCCCAATGAGTGACACTATTTGAGGTTAAATATGGCCCAGGTACATTAGCTGGTGATATGAGGGGAAATCCAATTATGTGTCTCCTCAATAAAGGTAGTGACACTTTAAGGGTCCTCTCAGAAGACGATTTCACTGCGAATTTCTCAAGATGGGTGAGTCTTTTCTCTATTGCGGCCATTCTACAAGAAATTAAAGACATGTCTTCCACATGCTCATCATCAAGAACTGCATAAATGTCAACCAAAATCTCTTTCTCTGCCATTTCATCTTTAAAAATTTTTAGGGATACATTGATTATGTTGCTACCAATGTCAGGCCTGTAGCAGAGACAAAGCTTCTTCAATAATTCAAGAGTTTTGTGATCCTCCGCATAAAATAGGTGATTATGTATAACCTAAAAAACAAAGAATAAAGGTTTCATCTTGACATGTTTTTTTATCAATGCTACTCAAAATACATGTGGTTTTAATGATCCTTCAGTTTCCACTTGATATTCAATCTCAAATAACATCCTCAAAAAATCCTCATTTGGGACAAAAAGGTTGAAAATTTCATGCAGTATTGCCGAAGAGAGTTCCTTCAGAATAGTTCCTAATTCCACATCCACCATTACTTGAGAAGAACTAACACGAACTCTTTTCTCACTTAGAATGATGAAGGGAAGATATAATCTTATGAAAAATCAATAAAAATTTATAAGAGGCTGGATTTTTTGAAATATTGTGTGAATTATCATGTTAGGATCAAAATAAAAATCAATTATGGATACTTGCACAAGTTTGGAAAAAGGGAAACAAATTAATATCTTGGAAAATATTGTTTTTGGATTGATTCAACAATTCACATAGGAGAAGCATCAATTTCAAGAGGGTTTCAATGATAATCCGCTTCCCGAAATATATCCTTCGAAAGGTAGTTGCCAAATCAATTAAGATAATGACATAAGGGAACAAATGGTTTATAACTAGGTGCACGAATGATGGTGACAACACAAATGTAACAAAAATAGGATTAAAATAAAAAATAAAAAATATTACACACATTTGTGTCAGAAACCAAAAACAGGATCACATTAAGGAATAAAAAGGGAATCTTTCCAGTTACAAGATATTTTCCAAAAACGGAGTTCCTTTACCACATATTATGGGATGGTTCATAAGTTTTTGGGGGAAAATTTAAATTATAAGAATTCACCAAAATTGTATTATTATGGGGGGATTTCCTCATATGAAAGGGGGTTAGTTTTTTCTATTTCTGAAAGAAGGTAGAGAAATTAAATTATAAATATTACATGTTTCCTTTTTGAAATGCATACTGATCTCAGTTTCTCAAAATCTCATGTCAAGGTGGTTGCAATGTATCACCATTGAAAAGATTTAAGAGCATTCAATTGATGTTCCCTTGCTAATAAATTCTAAGATCTGAATGAAATATGTCCTCTTTTGAGTTTAAACTATGTCTTCTGGGTTTTGTGTTTGGAATTTTCCATTAATGAGTTATATTTTCTGCTGCAGTCTTGTGCTTATTGTTTCTATCTTTCATACACTAGATATTTTCTTAATGGTTGTGATTTGGTCATTAGTTTGATATTGTGTTGTACAAATTTACTTCACAATATTGGATTTAATTGTAAAATCCTTAACCATTTTGTGCTGATAGAGTTTTGTTATCCTTTGAGTGTATCTTGGGCATATGAGGGATGAAACAATAAATACTCTGTTAGAGTTCTTGCATGAGTTCTTATGTCAAGTATTTTAAATATTGTGTCAAATATTTGCATCTGTTAAGGATCAATGAATTCAAATATTCATTTGTAGAAAATATGGCTGGTTAAAATAAATTCTCTATGATTTTTCTGGATTACAGGTTGTTCTAAGTGTTAAATGCTTGACTGTAAGGAATTTGTCTTCCTATAACCCCCCCTCATTCAAAAATTACATAAGTAATCCTACCCCATTTTATCTACTATTCATTGTTGTTTCATATTTGTCTTCAAATACCACTAAGACTTCCCCTTAGCCGTAAATTATACCATCTAGATAATACAAGAGCAATCGAATCCCACTATCTTTAGTAACCTGTGTCTGGAAAAGTAACCATACAAAACACCTTTTGTGAAAGCTTGTGAGAGTGAGTGTTGTGTCCATTGGCTGTGTTTATCCCAGATTGACATATTATTTTCATAAATAAATTAAGGGAAAAAAGATCCCATCTCCCCCTATCCCATTGAGGTTGCACCTCAAATCCTCTCACAGTTCAAGGAAGGACCAAAAGTACCATGAAAAGGCCATCTATTTTGTACTTTCCCCTCAATCATCCCAAAATATGATCCCTAAGGAAGGTTCTAGACCCATCCCCGACTAAAAAATGACATACCACCCAGTCTACCACCATTCTAATCCAATTCCCCACTTTTTTTACACAGAGAGGATTGTTGTCAAGCCACCAAGGGGTGCAGATTTGAGGACCAACATGCATCAGGTGCCATTTCAGGGGACATAAAATTTGTCTCATTAGATAATACTTTGATTCAAATTTTCTTAGGCTTTTCATATATCCTATCAACAATATTGTAGCGTCACCAATCAGGACTTATTTAATTAAATTGAGAATCAGAATACATACCTTTATAGAAATTTTTTAAAATTAGGAAAACACAATTTATTTTGAAGGTATTGTTAAATTTTTTCTCATTATTAGTAGGATTTCCATTAAACTTGACTCCACTGGGAAAATCATAGTAAAATTCATAAATATCTATAAAACTTTGTCCACCAGTTTTTGAGACTATCCTTTCAAAATCATTTGAGTTAATCTATACATCTAAGGTGCAAGACCTTAGTGACGGCTCCATCTTTCAAAATAAACTATGGTATATACCAGTGAATGTTTTTTACAACTTGTTCATTAAATATCCCATTGGCAAAGTGGTAAGGAAGAAGGTCCCTTTTCAAGTTAGATCCTACCAGAAGATTACTCCCAGAGATGGAAAATACATAGTCAAGGAGGAAGCAGATCTGGAAACTAGTGGTTGATCAAAAGACAAAAGAAAATGTTGTTGAACCCAATAAATTTTCTCCACATTTGGTGGAAGATTACTCTAGCACACCTAACAGCTCTGATTCAGGTAGTCCAAAATCATATTTTCATACCTTGCTTCAAGAAGGTTCAACACCTGCAAGTAATAAAGGTATTCATCATCTTCCTTATGTGTTGACTCAGAAGAACAAATTGTTTTGTGAGACCGAGTCCCCAAGATATTTCCACTTTGTGGATAATAATCCTATACCTTCAAGGCCTCTAGTTCCCTACTGTTTTAACCCTTATTTTGAAATGCCTCCACCAAATAATATGGTTTCTCTCCCTCCTAGAAAACCTTTTGGAGTTAACACATATAGACCTATTTATTTTAATAACATGAAAGGTTATCCAAATGAAGTACCACATGAAATTAGGATGAGGTTTCCCAAGTTTCATGAAAATAATTCCATAAGTGGAGATCAACATCTTAGATATTTTCAAAATACAATGGATGACTATGAAGTAGAGCATGAAGATGTTTATGTAAAGTTATTCATACATACATTGGAGGAAGATGCTAGGGAATGGTACAATTTACTGCCTATATATTCCATAGATTATTGGTTAGAAATCAAGAATGCTTTCAAAGTCCAATATGGTGATAATACTAACCCTAGGTTTCTCTTATCAGAGTTTGAAAATATAAAAAATAAACCAAATGAGTATGTGCATGACTTTAATACTAGTTTACATAAAATCTTGACTAAATTTCCTGTTAATCTAAGGCCTAGTGACGATTCTTTCTTAATTAAGTACTCAAATTCTTTGGATAAGAAGGTCCTTTATTATCTTAGGGATAAAAAATCCTAGAACTCTAAGGAATTTTTTTCTATGGTTGTCCAAATTGAGAACAATATTCAAGCAGCAGGAAAACCTCCAAAGAGGGAAGGTGTCAAGTTGATTAATTTGAAAAATCCACATGCCAGTAAGGCAGTGGACTTAGAGGAAGTGGTTAAAAATTTGGCCGGAGAAGTCAAATATATTTCATAGAAGATGGCTAGATCAGAGAAAGAATTAGTTTCAAATTCTCAAGTTTAACATCAGGCCCAAGGAAAAAATAGATTTGGGAATCATCAGAAAGGAGAGCACTGAGCTAATGACAGAGAAAAATGACCCATGGGTTCAACAAACAAGAAGCAAGCTTAAAAAGTATATAAATTAATCCCTGATCCATTAACAACAAGAGTTGCATTGGTGGAAGAAGACCACATCATTAAATGATGTGATAGATGTTTATTTCCGCACTCCCCTTGTGAGAAACTTTTTGGAGATGATAATGTGTTTGATGAAGTTGGTTTTGATGACATATGCATGATGGAGTGTCCAAAATATTAAATGCTAGGAGACACTTCAACTGATCTATTATATGCTATAATTATGGAATACTTTTGGTCTTGCACAAATCACATATTCTCCCTCTCATCTATTGTTAATGTTGATATAGATATCGCTCAGTCATTTGAACTTCCAAATCACAAATTTGAGTACTTAAGAATTTAATGATTAAAAAGTATGATGGTGGAATCCCTTCTCAAGAGGACATGTGGTTATTGATGAATGTTTTGGTTTATAAAGAAAAGGAGTATAACCTTAGCAATAAACAAGTCAAAGGACCTACCCCTGCTTTTAAACCAAAAATGCCTATCTTAACTAACATCCCTAAATATACATAAAGAGTATTCCCAACAAAGGTCTTGTCAATACTTCAAGACCAAGTACTTCTTCATTTACCCTTGGAGCAATAAGGGATAATATCCTGTCAGAAAGGACAATCACCTTAGCCTCTTAAATAACCATCCCAAATTATGTTGCATGTTATATGGCTCAAATTATGAGTCAAATAAAAATTACATTCCCAATTGTGGAATTACTTAGAATTCCTGAACATAGAAAAAGGGCATTTAAATACTCAGGGTTGAAGGATGATGTGATTGTGAAAGAAAAGGGTGAAAATAATGTGGTGACTCCATCTGCCATAGCTGAAATTGAGATAAATAAAGAGTCAAAAAACATGGAAGAACCCCAGAAGTATATTTAGGCACATCCTTGGTTGAATCCCAATTAGATGTGGATCTTTTCTTTACTACTTTGATTGTTAATGATAAAAATCTTTATAATTGCATGTTTTATATTTGATGGAGCATGTTTTGAATTTGGAAATGGAGCTGGAGTGGTTTAGAATTCTTCAAATAGTTATTCATTTATATTTTATTTTAAGTTAAATTTTGAGTGCATCAATAATGTAGCAAAACATGAAGAATTCTTGCTGGGATTGAAAATTTCTTGGAAGCATGGGATAAAAGATCTCCTTGTAAAGGGAGATTTTGAACTGATAATCAAACAAATACGTAAGCATGTAACAAAAACTAAGAGATTAAAGCAATATAGAAATGTAGTATGGGATCTCCTTTAGTGTTTTGATTCCTTCAATATTAAGTATCATGGGAGGAAGTAAAACATGGTAGATGATAGGTTGGCAGTTCTGGCTTCACAATATGACAAAGAGGATTCATCTCTATACTGTAAATTTAAAGTGGAAGTACTGGTTCAAACTTCTATACCTAATAATATTCAACAATGACAAGTATTTGAGGATGATTCACATATTAAAATATTTCTCAATTTCCAAGGTGATTTCACTGACCATATTATTGATTTAGAGGCTATGATAGAGGTATGTGAAGGGAAGGAAGTTCTATTTGGAAAATAAGTGATTCAACTAAAGACTAATGTAATCCCAAGGGGGTTAGTTAGTTTGTAATCTGGTTTTGACAAAACTGATAAAGCATTTTGTAAATTTGCTACTTTTCCTAGAGATGTTATAGAGTGCAATCTGGGCTCCAACCAAGATCCTAGAAATGTATGGCTAGACAATAATCTAAGTAAAAATGAAAGAGCGACTTATGGCCAATTATTAAGAAAATACAAGGATTTTACTCTGAATTAAAATCATATAGAGAGGATATGTTTTAGCCTGAGATACCATAGGCACCTCACTCCAAGCTCTTCAGATATAAAAAAAGACCAATCAATCCCCTCCTTACAACCAAAATGCAAGAGTAATTGACCAAACTAAGAGATGGCGGGATAATACAACCCACTAGGTATTCTTCATGGGTAGCTAACTTAGTGTTAGTCAGAAAAGAGAATGGTGACATAAGAATTTGTGTCGATTTTAGAAATCTAAATAAATCTTCACTTAAAGATAATTATCCCTTACCTAGTATGGATAATTTTCTACAAAAGGTAATTGGTTCAAAAAATTTATCTACCTTGGATGGCTTCTTTGGTTACAATAAAGTTGTGGTGAGATAATTAGAGCAATACAAGACTGCATTCAATACTTCTTAGGGTACTTATGTTTACATCAGGATGCCATTTGGGTTGATGAATGCTCGAGCTACTTTCCAAAAAGCAATGGGTGTTGATTTTACAAGTTTAACCAGTTGATTTTTTTGTATCAAGATGACATCCCCGTGTTTTCCAAAAGAAGAGAATATCTTTTAATACATTTAGAGAAAATAAGGATTGGATGTAGGGAGTATGAAAGTTCATTTAACCCCAAGAAATTTCATTTTGGTGTGCAAAAAGATAAGTTACTTGGAAACATAGTTTCTCAGCAAGGAGTCATGATTGATCTAGAACGAGTAGAATTTATTGACCAATTTTCTATCCCCCTTTCAAAGAAAGGTATTCAATATTTCTTTGGGAAGATTAATTTCATGAGAAGGTTCATTTCTATTTTTTCTGAAATCAATCTGCCTATCACCAATATGGTGAAGAAATATACAGTGATCAAATGGGAATATGGTGATGTTCAAGAATTCAAAGGAGTAAAAGAAGCTCTCAAGAATTCCCCTGTATTAGCTAGTCCAAATTATAAAATATATTTTCAAATATTTTCATTTGCTTCTGAATTTACTGTTTCCTCTGTACTATTAAAAAATAATGAAGAAGGACATGAAATTCCTATTGCATTTTTTAGAAAATATTTTCAAGGGTATGAGATGAAATATTTTGTCATGGAAAAGCAAGTTTTTGATTTGGTCAAATCAACTAAAATATTCAGACCTTATATTCTAAGTTTAAAAATTATATCATATGTGCCCAACATAATGGTAATGATTTTTTTTCTCAGATGGAAATATCCAGTAAAAGGTGTAAATGGGTTAACAAGATTCAAGAATATTACATGGACATACAAACTAACAAGCTTGTTTGAGGATTATGACTTGTAAGGTTGATGGAAGAGAGCAGTTTACAAGTGGTAGAGATCCACAATGTTGAAGAAGATATAGTTTATTATTCGATAAACTTGAATTGTCCCATGAACTTACATAAGAATCACAGGAGAACAATTAAGCTAGTATCTCAGAAGTATATCTTGACCGATCATGGATTATCTTGGAAGAATCCAAAAGGAGTTTTAATTATGTGCTTCATTGAAGAAGATCCCCTCAAAATAATTGTAAAATTTCATGGGGGAGTGTGTGGAGGCCATTTTTCTGGAAGAGTGTCTGCTCACAATATTATAAGCGAATGATATTGGTGGAATCCATTATTTAAATATCCTATATTTCAAGTTTAAAGATGTGAAAGTTGTCAATGATTTTCTTGAAGAGCGAAGGATTTTGGGGCCCTACCCTTACAGCCTGTGTAAATAGAAGACGAATTTAAACAATGGGGCTTTGAATTTATTGGTGAAATATCAAGCTCTTGAAGTATCGGTCATAAGTGGATATTGGTAGCCACTAATTACTTTACCAAATGGGTTGAATCCATTCCCACTAGAAATAAAAATAATCAAACTGTAGTAATGGAATTTATTTTAAATAATATAATCTATAGATTTAGTGTTACAACCAAGATAATTGTTGATAATGCAATGAGCTTCAGAGCTAAACCATTGGAAAAAATGTGCCATGAGTATGGTATAAATTTTCATTGTGAATTGAATTATAATCCACAAGGAAATGGCCAAGTGAAATCAAGCAACAAAAGCCTACTAAAGATCATCAAAAGAACACTAGAGACCAATAAAAAAGAAGTGGGGTGAGTGACTCAAGTTTTCATTATGGGAAGACAGAGTTACCACCGAGAGGTCTACAGGAAAAATCCCTTTTGAGATGGTTTATGGATTTCAAGCCCTTTTCCCTCTTCACTTATAAATTTCCTCATATTAGTTAATGCAACAATTTGAAGATGGAGGAGGAGTAAGTCCATATGAGGCAAGGATAAATCAAATCATAGAATTAAATGAAGTCAGAAGGGGGTTTCACCAAAGACATGTACATTTTAGAGAAAAAATCAAGAAGTTATTTAACAAAAAGGTCATTCCAAGAATTTTTAGTGTTGGAGATGTAGTCATGTTATGTGATAACAAACATGAAGATAAAGGAAAACATGGAAATTTTGATGCTTTCCTGATGGGGCCCTATTATATTGATATCATAATTAGGGACGATATTTTATTTTTGAAGGAATTGGAAGGACATTTGCTGGAGTTTCCTGTCAATGGCAGGCATCTCAAAAAGATTTTGTATTAAGCCAAAGGATCATGTATGATCATTATATAGTGTATAGTTGTGTTGTTTTCCCCTTTGTTGTGTTGTTTTTCCCCTTTTTTTGTGTCATTGTTTCCATTTTGTGATCTGGTATACAATGACCAGGTTTTGAGACATGCCATTATTTTGGTTTGAATGTAATCTATATTTTCAGTCAGCCCTGGGTATTTTGTCTCCCTAACTCCTTACCCAATGGATTAGGCATTTGGTATTTGTTCTTGTGACACCCACAGGGGATGCCTATCCACGAGAAGGAGCTGATCTTAGTACTCATTTTGAGCCCCATCCTTAACAAAGTTAAGTTTTCCAATAAATTTTCCCATACCATCTAAGGGACTCAAATTTACATATGTCAACTAGTTACCAAAGGTCTCTGAAATCTCCATGATGTTTCCTTCCCATAAAAATTAATAAATTTAAAGATGTGCGTGACCATTCAGTTCTAAGGATACCACAATTCACTAATTTGGAGATCCATGGAATGAAGAACTTAATTTTCTCTGGATTGTTTCAAATTGTTAAAGGATAAAAATCAAATTATGAACAAGGCAGATTTCTAGAATGGTTAATGACTATTGAAATTGACTTAGTTTCGTAAGTTTAAACAAGGAAGGATACCATGGGATGACTAGTTGCAGGAAATACTAGAATGTGGTTGCATAAAAAAAGTCGTGGCACACTAGTCTAGTATTTGGTGGACTTGTCAAAAGGAGTAGTACCTTGTGGGTTTTAGAAGAGGGCCATGAAACACTCATCTAATGATTAGTTGGGATGATGGTATTTATAGTTTTCATAAAGTTGTGGGACATTCATAAGATCTTCCAAAAGGCCACAAAACATAAGAAAATGAAAGTACATGGCTAAAGGAGGAATGCAAGAAGAATCCACAAGATAGTTTGTTAAAAGGGTCAGCACTTCGTGGATTCTGAAAGGTGTGAATACTCTAAGAAAAGAACAATTTTCACCAGTAATTTTTACCCCGGATATCCAAATCATAAAATATGAATGTAGAAACAATTGTTAGGCTATCCAAAGGTAAATCTAGTTATGAAACTCAATTGGTAAGTTAAAAAATTAAATAAGGAGAAACATATGTATGTGCTAAAGAACAAAATGGGGATTCTATAGGGCCCCCAAACCATTGAAATTCACTTAAATCCTAAATCTGCAAACATAAAAGGGAGGTTCTTGTAAAAGTGATACACTGTCAATTTATGGTTACAAATTCCTCCACAAAGGTGGGAATCCGATTTAAGAACTTATTCTTCCTAAAATCAAACTCCTTGAGATCCTGAGCCCTATAAACATATTGGATATCCCCTACAAGGTCATGTGACATACCCATTTGCATGAGCTTTGTAATATTTGTTTTGGGGCCTTCAAAGATATTGATAAAATCCAAATTTATCCTATAAGAGGATACACAATTCAAGGATATTAGACCCACCTTTGAGGTAGGCCTTAGTACCTTGTTGGGTGACAATTTTTACGGTTGAAGATGGTTCGGGTACATTAGCTGGTGCTCTGGGGGGAAATCCCTTTCTGCGTCTCCTTAATAAAGGTCGTGAAACTTCAGGGATCATCTCAAAAGAAAATTTCATTGTGGATTTCTCAAGGGTGATTCTTTTCTCTATTACGGCCATTATGTGAGAAATTGAAGACATGTCTTCCACAGGATCATCATAAGGCACTTCATAAATGTCAACCGGAATGAAGAATCTCTTTCTCCACCATTTCCTCATTAAAAAATACCGGGCATAATTTGATGATGTTCTCACCAATGTTAGGCCTATAGTGCAGCAAAACAGTATTCAATAATTCAAATTTTTTGTGATCCTCTACACGAAACATGTGATTGTACATAACCTTAAAAATAGATAAGAAAGGATTCATCTTGATAAGCCTTCGTATCAATGCTACCCAAACTACATGTGGTGTTAATGGTCTTTCAGTTTCCACTTGATCTTAAATATCAAATAAAATCCCCACAAAATCCTCGTTTGGGCCATAAAAGTTGAAAATTGCGTGTAATGTTGCCAAAGAAATATCCTTCAGATTGATTCATAACTCCACATTTTCCATTACTTGAGAAGAATTAAAACGAACTCCTTTCTCACTCAAAATGATCAAGGGAAGATATAATATTATGAAAAATCAATGAAAATCTATAAGAGGATGGATTTTTAAAAATATTGTGTGAATTATCATGTCAGGATCAAAATCAAAATCAATTAGTGAGGATGCTCGTGATGGCTTAGGAAGGTGGGAAGCAAATCTGGTGGGGAGGTGGGGAGATAGATTTTGGCTTAAATCGGGAGCTTCACATAGGGAGTGGAAGAGATATATGTCATTGAGGGATGTCAATGAGCGATCGTGCTTGGATGTGGGAATATATCCTCTAAAAGGTAGGTGTCAATTCAGATGGGGTGGAGGACATTTAGGATAATGAACAGTTTGGGTGACTAGGCGCATAAATGATTAGGTGACAACAAAGGTGGGTAGCAAAGAGAAGGGAGTAACTTGATTGATGACAGAAGTTGGAGGGAGGTTGTTAGAAGGGAGATGGTGTGTTGAGAGGGAATGAGAAACGATGGCTCAGCCGAGGATCTAAGAAGTAAAAGGGGAAGTGGATTAAGTCAGTTATAAGATATTTTCCAAAAATGGAGTTGTATTGTCACTTGAGATAGGGATGATTCAGTAGAGAGATCGGCGTGGGTGAGGGATGGTGAGCTCATAATGGATTTACAAAAGGATTATAAGGGTGTTTGAGGGCACTACTAATAATTGTTTTTAAGGGGGGTAATTTTTTGTTTATTTACTTGAAATATTTTATTTTTTTAAGAAATTCAATAATAAATATTTTACGTTTCCATTATAAACAAATGCAATAATGACGCTCAGTTTCAAACAACAAAACCACTTACCTCAAGATGGTTGCAACATACAATGACTAAAATAGCTTATGGACCATTACCACATGGATGGAGACAATACTAAGAAATCCTGGAAGTGGGGGAGTCTACAAACGAAATATGTTATAACATATAGCTAGATTGACAAGAAATATGAAACTTTCGGGTTAAATGTTTGGAATGTACGTCACCTAAACAAGGTGAGAAAAAAGAAAAGCTGACCAGAACTTGTGGTTATTGTTTCCCACTGGGTCATAAGCCAAATGTTGTTCTTAGATGTTTCCTGCTTCCTGGTCCATATTAGTGTAAGAGAAAATGCTAATAAGCATTTACAAAACAATGTCGAATATGCAAGGGCTTAATATCCTTGGAGATGGTAACCATTTTGTGCTGATACGGGTGCAAAGTTAGATGATGAGCACATCTTGGGTGTACGATCTTATGAAACAATAAATAATCTCAAAGAGTGCTTGGATGAAAAATTGCTTATGTCAATTATTTTATGCGGGGGCTTCTCGAAAAAGTGGACCCGAGAAGCGTTCTCTGATCCTCGATGGCTGCAAATCCCCCGTGTGTATAAAGAATGGTTAGATAAAATGCAATTCTAAATGCTTTTCCTGGGTTGCAAGTTGATGAACAAAGAAACCTAAATGCATGACTGGTATGTAGATCTGAGCTACTGATATGATCCAAACACAATATGCAACATGAACCACGCTAAGTGAATCCTACCCCATTATCATGAGCATATTTATTGTGGCGATTCTGATTTGTCATTACAAAGACCATTATGAGGCTTACTATGAGGTGCAAATTTTAAGAGGCTAGAAAATTCAAGAACAATCGAATTTTCCCAAAATCTTTAGTAACTTGTGTCTAGATGAGGGGGGAACATACACAATACCTTTATGTGCCTAGGAGTGAGAGTTAGTATGTGGGTCCATTAGGTGATCCAGGTTAGGTCAAAATGACCCACCCTGGTTAAGAGACATGATATTCAAGAGGAGCTCACGATTTGAATCTATGAGGTCAAAGAGATAAGGATGGACCTGGGGATCATGATTGCCATGGTTAGGTTCAATAATGCATCCCTTTTTTGAATTTAGGAGTGAATATGTCAGATCCTATGTATGTACTACCCATAAAATATGAATAAATCTTGGGATCCATAAGTGAAGGTACTAGATGCCATCACTGTTTAATTATTAAATGACATAAAACATGGTCTATCACCATTCCAATTTAATTCCCCATTTTGGTGACATAGAGATGGATGGACGTTAGGCCAAATTTAGGTGTAGTCAAAGAATCAAGCGACTTTAGGGATATATTTGCATGAAGGAGAATCATAATGCGGGATTGAAGGAGAGGTTAGTTATGCCAAAAACTGGTAATCTAACCATTGATTCTTATGTGCCAATGTTGATTAGATTTTGTTTCATCATTATGAATATCTTACACCCATTTAAGTGCCAAGGAGAATAAAGTCATGTTGAGGAATTCCACTATACCAATCCATAAGCGGGCGCTAACCATTAGTAACATAGGGAAGGTACATAGCATAAGATCCTTGGTCACGAGTAATAAGATAATATGTATACCTTAAAAGTCTTTCCCACCAGATGTTGTTGTGGTTTCTCCTTACTAGTAAAAATTATAAAATCTTTAGGAGCTCCCAATGTGGAGGATCAGGGTTTTACATGGTTAACTGATGGATTGATGGGTTTATTAAGATAACCCTATTCATATGAGAAGATGGTTTTAGACCACTAAAGTAGTGGACTTTAGCATCATTTACCACTATGACTCAATCTACAGTTGGATGTACAGAAGCTAGATCAGGTGAGATTGCAGATGTGATAGGATATTTTTGTGGATAAGTGGATGTCTGAGGAGGTGGTGTATAAGGGGATTCTAGGTTGTATGAAGGGATGTGATTGAATGGGTTGGGAAATAGGATGTTGTTTAGAGGTAGGGATGTAATTGGATGGGTAAGTTTACATTTATTGTATGACTAATACAATTGAGAGATGTAAGGCATTGATTTTTTATAGACTTGCAGTGTGGATACTACAGTCATGGGGTGGTTGATATGCTTGAGTAGCATTGATTAGTTTTTAAGGATGTACCATTGAAAGGAACTCTTAAGGGGAGGTTGGTCTGACCCCTTCGGTATGCATTCTTCTTTTTTAAGGTTGTGATGTGCTGACATGTTTCATGGATGTTGGATGTAGAAATAGGGACCAAAATTTGATCCATGTTGAGTTCAGGTGGTGGAGGATAGTGGCATAGGATTCTTGTGAAGGTTTGAATGGGGATTATAGTACACCAAAAAGTGTATGAGGAAGTGTTAGGCCCTATAAATAAGTGGGTGTAAGTGTTGATATGAGGAAGTTTATGGAGGAACCAGGGATCCACTAGATTACAGACCAGATTGCCCCCATGAGTTTGCCCCAATTCTCTAGAAGAAGAATGATGGGAGCCAATTTCGTGTTGCGCTACGATCCTCCAGCTCATTTATAGATATTAGGAATAAAGACAACAGTCATTCCTGATCCTGATTTACTTGGGTAAACTCTAGCGACACTGTGAATGAAAAGGCATATATTTATCACTTGAAGTTCTTTCCTCTTCTCTCTTGCACATGGGGAGGTTGGTAGATTTACATTAGGAAATATTACTTATGCTCATGTACATGGGATTGACATCAATGAGCTTTATTGAATTCCATTTACATGTCCATGAAGGATGATTGGAGGTCCAACTAGTCTCTAAGGAAGTGGCGAATGGAGGTAAGCCAATTCTAGAAGGAATGGAAACAAGGGGGTTATTTTCAACATGTGGGTTGTTTTGGAGAAATTTGGGATTCATGGAGAGGAGGAATGAAAATACTCAAGGTTGGGATCTTTACAAAAGTGAACCAAAGGGGTAGAATGACATTGATCTAGGAATAAGATATTTAGTCTTTGATTCTACCCTTGTCATGCCACTTATTGTAACAAAGTTAGAACATGTTATTCAATGAACATGGCTTGTTCCATTGTTGAGCGCTTCTTGAGAACACTCGCGAATAATATCCCATGAAAGAATAAAAAAAGTAATGATTCTGATTTTGGTAGTATGATCAATAACATTTTGTCATTGCAACAAATTTTTAGTATTATCCTTGATTAATTAGACAGAATGTAAGAAATAAAATAAAATGAGCTCAAAGTGGATCTCTGTTGTCACCAAATCACTGCACCCTCCGAATGGCCAGGATGTGAATAGGACATTTGGTGTGATTGGGACACATGGGATCACCTCTCAAGATGTGGGACTTGGGCTCGAGGTGAACCTCCGAAGAAGGCCGGCTTCCTCTTCCTAAACTAAGTGTTGTACTACTCGTAGTGTAAAAAAAATGATTATCTAGTCCTATGCTAACATCTTCATGGGGTTTTAGGGAAAGAGATTTACAGAAATGAAACTATACTAGGGATGGTGATGCACCAAATAAAGGGTGTTTCCAGACTTAGGAAGGGTTAATTTGAAGAGGGTGTGTGCACCACAGGTCAACCTCACCTACTGCAACTTCGAGAGGGTACATGATACCACAAACTAAGAGACACACGTTCCCTTTGTTAAAATTTATCAGACCGAGAGATATACCAATTTCCTAGTGAAGAAGAATGAATTCAAGAAGGGTAAACAGACACCACAATTCAACTGCATGCCAATACTCCACCACTCAATAAGCACAGAACTCCAAGAACCTACAATAGAAACTTAAACTTGCATAGTGTACCTGCAAGTACAAGAAAGGCACAAAGAAGCATAAAAGGATGAAAAGACCAGAAATTAGTCACAAAACACACACTTTTATTGCTTCAATAACATGCACAATGCATCATACATTTAAAAGAGGTAATAGTTGCCATTACAGTCTTGAAGTGGAGGCTTGAAAGTTCTCTCAACACACAAGAACAACTTGTAGAAGAGAGAGGATTCTTGAAAAGTATACACTCGCCTAAGATATCTAACTGTCCAACTTGTCTGAACTATTAGAACCCTTTGAAAATGAGCCTCCAACTTAAATTTATAGAAGAATATGTGAGAAATAAGAGGAAATGATCGTAATTACATTCCTAAGATTGAAGGCCCATGATGTATTTATTACAGTTAGTTGAACCACCTGAGAAGGTTCCATCATTGGTCATTAATTGCCTGATGACCTAGTCTTCTCAATTAATTAAAAGAATATTTAAATAATAATAATAAATATTATTATCAAAAATATTTAAATAAAATTATTAATTTAATTAACATAATGTCAGGACCCCCCGTTGACCTATTTGACTTGAAGAGGAGGGCGGTCCATGTGGATAAAGTCAGCACATAGCCCAACTCGACGAGTTTCGAATCCTCTAACTCGGTGTTGTACTTGATTTTGAACCCCACACCAACTCTTTCCTTGCCTTGGAAATTGAGCTCTTTTGCATTGAGTCCTTCGAATGGTGAGCTATCAAATTTGATTCTTATCGTTTTCCTTGGTTAACTTGAGGCCATTTATGCATTCTGCATTGCCTTTCGTGAAACATATGTGAGCTTCCCCACGAAGTCATCGAGCTCCATTGGTGAGTTTTATCCTTTCCGAGTTCTGTTTTTCCATGAGCTTGGTTCCATTCTCCACATGCTCATCCTCTATAAGCTTGACTGGAGCCAATTTACCCCACCGTCATGGATTTTTGAACACTATGTGAGCCAATGAAAATGAACTCAATTCTCCACAACTCGTCTTCCACCAGCTCTTCTCGATGCTCATGCATAGGGTTCCTTGACTGAGTTTTATATCTTCCTCATTAAGCCAAAATGCATGTAGATCCTGTGAACCTAGCCTGACGCAAGTTAAGACTTGCCTCACGAATGCCACTGTTACGGTTTTGCTTCAAACTCTAAATCGAGCCATTTTGAATTACCAAGCCACCTACATGCATCGTGAACATGAAACTTTAAGCTCAAAATTGAAAGCCTCTACAAATACATTAAACTTTGGCACCCGTGAGTTTAGTCTTTATCTCGACTTAGTACCAACGTTTCCACAATATGAAAATTTTGACTCTAAATCATACTTCATGGCTTTGTTCTATAATACATTGGTGACCCACAAAGGTTAAACAATTCAATGAATTTAAATTATTTCACTCCTGCATGTTGCGCTATTTAGAAATGATTTTCGAGCTATGAAAATTGTTAGGGATCACGTCACGTGGCCCTGTCAACACTCAATTGATTGATTTCTCTATGATAGCTCTAGCTTGACAGATAGAGTTATTTCTTCTTATTTTGGACCACATATTCACACGCATTCCACATTCAAACTCCATGAAACAACACCATGAGCTCCCCTAATTATCATTCACGCTTTCCTGAGCCAATTATTTCCAACTCAGTGAGCTCTACACAAAATCTATTGAGTTTTCCTAGCATCAATATCACTGCCAAGTGTGTCCCCATGAGCTCTTCAACTGACTCGGCCTGGCTTTGTTTTGCATGTCGACCCGAGCACCCGGTTGGATCAACTCGGACTCTCACATGTCTATGTACTGAGCCCATATTTACCATCTTGCACATCTGAGTTCCTTACTCCCTCGACAAGAATGGGTCTATGCTCATTGGTTATAAACTCAAGCACTAGCTCATGCATTGAGCTCTTCTTTGATTCGGTTGATCTCTCGAGCTATTCTATGCTTTGTATCTGCAGGAAATATTAATACTTGTTTGATCATGTTCACATTTTCACGCCTCTTCCTTGATGTTGATTCCTGCGATCACCCTGAGAAATTCATATGGTATTTCAAGGGCTTCTCTTTGAATACATGCTTAATCCATTTATATCATGTTTTGATGTATGTCCATACCTTGTTCCAAATCTCTTATTATGGCACAGGCTAGAAGTATCCCGGTAAAGGTGAATTGATTAGGTCAAACATCTGTTTGTTGCATTTAGTGAAACAATATGAATGCCTCGTTAGGAAACCCGTGTCTTCTGTAAGCTGCAATTATGGTATTCCATGAGAAGACGTCTCTTTCTGTCATGTCATCAAACACGTTACGAGCATCCGCCAAACTCCCGCACTTGACATACATGTTGATGAGCTTATTTTGAATAGTTGTGCATGTGGGAAATGTAAATTCTCTGTGATTGATGGGACAGTGGATTGATTTACCTTGTGAAAGCGTATTCCTGGAAACATAGGTCTGAAATAGTTGAAGATATGTAGACGGGTTTACAGGGGTGTTGTGTGTGGTAAGCAGAATGTGTAGAGCCTCCTTCAAACGACCTTCTGTACATAACGCTGTGAGATTGAGATTTAAAGTGGATGGCACTGGCACTGGCATTGCATTGAAGCATGGGAAATGTAAATTTAGTTATACCACTATGACAATGAACCACTATAAGCGTCCTCAAAAGTGGTAATATGACTGAGTTCTAAACCTTTCGACTGCTTGTTATTCACCTCCACATTGAACGGGTCTTCGTTACATTGATCTTCCCCAAC
The DNA here is from genome assembly GCA_019776745.2 of Taxus chinensis. Lineage (NCBI taxonomy): Eukaryota > Viridiplantae > Streptophyta > Pinopsida > Cupressales > Taxaceae > Taxus > Taxus chinensis. Next base: position 43,526,890 of record CM034153.1, read on the forward strand.
CGATATCCTTTCAATGTTTGGTGTTCCTCACTTTGCAATGCATTTAAGGTCCATGCGCCGCTCCACTCGGTATTTGAATTGTTCTTCCAACTTGGCGTCATTCCTTATTCACCTGTTTATATGGTGATTCACTCACCATACCTCGGTCATCAACTTCCTCCTCCAAATTCACCAACGTGCTTTGATCCTCCCATTTACATGGCCCATGCGGAAGTCTCATGTTGCTTTTCCATCCCAATATTTCTAATTGACGATGCTTGCCTGAATCTCCCCTATGCGGAGTAAACAACTTGGCCTGCCATCTCCAATGTCTCGAACTCGACATACTAGCTCTAAACCCCAACGTAACGGCTCGACCACATTAATCCATGGGGCCTGACCTCAGCTTCACCACACAAAATTGGACGTAGTTCATGCTTTGGCTTGCCTTTCATGAAAACCCACTTGGAAATCATCATGGAATTTTCCCATGCGTGGAAATATCATATCGGCTTACCATGACACTATCTCCATTTTCGAGTCGAGTTCTCAATGCCCATGTACGAGTTACCTTAAAACAACGCTCTGCAATGACTTGAATCACCTATACAACTCCCTAGCCCTAAAAGGCATCTACCGTATTGATATATAAACCTTTTCCTTCATCAAATTTGAGGACAACATCAAACTCTTGGTGCAAACATTTCAGCTGTAGCTTGTAAGGTGTGATAATTCCAACATAAACCTTTATGCCTACCAACTTATTGGCTCGTTGAAGATGCTCATATAATTGCAAAGAAAATTGTGCTTCATGAATATTCTGATATGAAACAGATCCACCTTTATGAGATTCACTTCCATGAGTTACATCTTAAAACAAGTAAGGTCTCAATAGAGAATCTTTGTAATAAATTTCATCAGGTCTCCTAGTAACACTCTCATTGTCACTTAATCGATTTTGATAAAAATATCTTGAAGGAAAATCCCGAATTTGAGGATGCATTTGATACTGAACAGATAACAACATAATTGGACAACCTGCTTGTTGGAAGCACTCAAAAAGGCTTCTATTATACTGCAACATGCCTGCTGCCTGGGGTGTGGGAGCTTGTCACCTATCCCTTCCATTTGGGCCAATTCTAAATCCTTTGGGATCTTCAAACACATTCTCTAAAAGCTAACCATGCTCTTGAAGAGGACTTTCATCTGCAAATTCAACAACATCTTCAACCAACTTATCAATTTTCTTTTTAATCGACTTTAGATATGATTCTTTGACAAGATTGTTCTCGATTAGGTATCTTTTTTAAAGCCACAATTGGGTCTCTTTCTGCATAGTGAGCCTTCTCCGCAGGATCTCGAAGCTCATTTGGATCAGCAAGAGAATGTCCTCTGAATCGGTATGTCTCGCACTCAACGAGGGTAGGTCCATCGCCTCTCCTTGCTCTGGCTATTGCCTCCTTTACAACCTCTCTAACTTTCAACACATCCATGCCATCCACATGAACTCCTGGCATCCCAATTTTGTAGCAAGTTTTATTTGTATGAAACACTAACATGAGTTCCCACCTTGAGTTGGTCGAAATGGCTCATCTTCTAAGTTTCGGGCTCACTTATTTCACATCTTTCTCAATGAACTACTCGAGTTGTCAAAACATGAATCGGATTATTATCAACTCGGTGAGGGAGTTTAACCTGATTTGTCTTCTAGTGCAACTCACTAGGACTCGAGCTATTTCTGTCTCTCTACATGATTGTAATTCAGTATTCACAGCTCATCTAAGTATGCTTGAGCCTGACTCATTTAGCTACTTGTTTACTTGATTACTTATCACTCACTTGAGATATATCTGGAACTCGATACCCCTCCACATGAATTGACAACCTTGCATTTGAAGAAGACAATCAAAAACTTAGTTTTGGCCTCTATGAACTCACAGAGCTACTCCAAATAACTTGTCGCACATTTATATACCTAAGGTTAATGAAATTGAATTGAGCATTCCAATCTCACTTGTTAGAATAATTCATGAACCCATATAATACGTTTTATTGATTTTGGGTCCCAAAGCCAGTTTCCTTGTTCTGAACCTACTTCGACTATTTGAAATGTCATGAAACTCCTCGTGGAGGGCCTTTTCTAGTTTTGGGGAATGATAGGCTCCCACTTGTCCAAGTTTTTCCAAAAGGGGAAAAATTGACAACAATCTCTTTGTTGCAGAATTTTTCTGGTTGTTTTTTATAACTTGTGTATTATAGCTTTCCCAATAATTTTCCAAGACTAAAACTTTATAAAATCGCTAACATTATGCTTACAAATATGTTTTTCCAAGAATCTTAATAGAAAAACACAAACATCACATTCAAGGTTTGGGTAACAATATTTACATTATATATTGTTATTTATTACATGTTAATAATATTTAACACATGTAATATCATATTTTGATTTTAATTATTCTTGTTATGCACATCATGAAGAGAAATATTAATATTAGTGTTTGATATTTGTGATGCCTCTCAGAAACGCTTATGGGTAAATCCATTGTTATAGACTACTACCTATGTCGCCACACACAACTGCAACAACAATGTTTGGGAATCGTCCCTAAAAATCATTGGGGAGTTATAAGGACACATAACACATCCATTCCCTCCATTTCCCTACTACATATATCATTTATCAGGTGAGTCCCTTTATGTACTACTTAGGTTCCATATATCACTCTTCTCTCATGTACGTTGAAATCTCTCACACATACAAATGCATATATCGAGAGGGTAATATTCTTCCACATACTGACAATTATATTGGAAGGGAGCGTATATCTAGAATTTTGGTATATCGGTCTAGTAGTATATCTAAAGGTATATATTTTTAGGAGTGACAAGATCCAACTCATCCACTTCCACAGAATTTTACATTCACATTATTATATATATTTAGTTATTTTGATATTGTGTTCATTTTAAAACTCTAACTTAAACCCAAAAATTCAAAAAACTACTAAAATTTCAAAAACAATACCATATCTCCCAAATTCCATCCCTTCATTTTTTCATAGCCATAACTGCCACTATATTACACTTTTCTCTCATAAACCACATTACTCTCACTAACATTTCCTATAATAAATCCATATAGTTAATTATACTCAAATCAAGCATTGGTCATATAATCTTGACATTATTCTAAGACTATCTTTGTTTGGTCACAACTTGAAAATTCTCATATTGTTCACCCCACACCATGGATAATTATTCCTAATCACATGAAAGAACTTCCAGTGAAGGAAGAATTATAAGATACCCCAACACCTTAGGCACTTGTATGACAGAACATACTCCACATAGTGCTACTCCTCATGATGACGCATCTATAATCATCAAAATCCCACCTTTTGATCCCAATTTTAAGGAAGCATTAGACCACAATCTAGAAACACTTACAGAATATTTAAGATGAAATTAATACAAACTAGATGCATATAATATGGAAATATACCCTGCCAAAAATGACCCCTCTTCATTTACTTTAGAGGTAGCTCATATTGTTTCTATTAGATCAACAACCTCCACCATAGTACATATGTATCATACTTCTGCCACTGGGATCACACAACCCTTTTAATTCTATTCCACCACAAAATTACATACCCTTCATCATTTTCTTACACCATAACCCCATTTTATCACACCCACACTCATGTGTCGCCTAATAATTATACATATCCATACACCCAACCTCTCCAGAGCCACACATTGCAACATATACCCAATGAAAACCATGACTTATTAGATATGATTCGTAACCTTGAATTAAAAAACTAAGGCATGGGAATTCCCAAACTTACATATAATCAATGATGTAATGAACCCATCCACCTGATGGTTAAGGAAATATCCTACACATTTTGAAATGCCTAAGTTTGATAGATTTAAAGGCAAGGAAGACCCTCGAAATCACCTACGGATATTCAAATATGCTTATTATCTCATAATTCATGATGATGTCCTTATGTTATATACATTATTTTTGTCTCTAAGTGGCCAAGTTATGTATTTTTACACTATCCTTCAAAAACATAGTATCACTTAATTTGAGCAACTTTCTAGGCTATTCCTTGACCATTTCTATATTACTGTCAAAAAATATACCACACTGTCAGACCCATACAATCTGAAACATTTTCAATGATGAATCCTCTTAATGAACTATGTGTCATATTGGAGATAAATGGTACACAAAATATCATTTCCCATTCCTAAAATAGAAACTCACATAATTTTTTCCTAAGAGTTGTACACCAAACACATATCACATACTCTATAACTATAACAATTATGGTCATTTGAGGAAGCTATATTGATGGTCAAATGAATTGAGGATGTTCATGTTAGCATTGGTGAAGTCAAACTTCATAAGAATTAATATTTTCTCCATATTTAATAAAAATCCTCCACAAGTCAATTAGGTAATTCTCTACTCTATGGCCAATCAAATTTTATTAGTCGCAAGTTCTGCTAAAAAACCCATCCATGGTTCCCCACAATCAAAAATTATGAAGGACAACACAAACTACCTAATGATGCCTATTTAATACACATCAACAATACAATCCCTTAATCTGAACCACTCCCTAGTATATGACAAATAGTGTATCAACACCCAACTCATTACACTACCTCACTATCCAATAAGAGAATCAAAATACTCCAAAATCACTATGGTGACATCAACAATCCATTGATTGGTGTGCTTATCATAGAAACATATTTCATGCAATAGAAAAAATTCACTCAATTACATAGTATGATCCAAGACCTCAATCGACAATGTTACTATCTATGTTGACAATATTATATCCCCATAAAACCAGAATTATGGATGTTTTCAAGAATCCATTACCATCACACATAGCTTTGGCCAACTAATCAGATTTATCCCACAATGCATCATATTCATTTCATCAAGATATTTTAGGAATGAATCACATCATCATAGGAAATCAAGGCATCCATCATAAACAAAAAACACCATATGAAACCACACCCATGCCAAAATCATCACCAAACATAGCTTCACACTTATAGCCAATTATCATAGTAAAAAAACTTGATTAACTAATTAAATAACAAACTATTTAAATTCTTATCATACGACCTGATATTTCAATCTTCAAATCATCATAAGGCTCTTATTTAAATCATTAAAATCAATTGAGTTTGTCCCACCAAAAACCCTAAAGTCTTTCTCAATACTTCATGGGAAACCTTCAAACTTTGGCATCCTCATCTGTCACATTTAATTATTATGAGATCAAGTCTAAATACCCTATAATAACACAAGGGGGGATTGAAACACATGATCCACTATTATTTTTCATCTACTGTCATAGAAGATCCAAAACATTCAAACATGTGTTAATTGATAGGGGATATAATATAAAAATTATCTAATATACATAGCCCTATGTAATTTCAATATAACCATTGTCCCATATTTTAGCCTCTATGTTGTTAAAACTACGAGCATTCAACGATGCTCATTTATGCACTTCCCTTGAGAACCATTGTATCCTACCATTGAAAATTGGATTCAAAAACTTTCACATACTCTTCTGTATGTCATAGAATGGGAACTTCAATACAACATATTGTTAGGAAGACATTGGATATTCATGAGACTAAAATGTGTTCCATCCACTCTTCTATCAATGTCCTCAAGTATAAACAAGATGGCATTACACGTGGTGTCCATTGTCTAACTCAAAACTGTTCAAGTATTATAACAATATCACATTTTCATTTAGTATTTTACTACCCACTACTCAAGTTACATTAGGTTTTCTTGACCCATATAAACACACCTAATACCTCCACTCATACACCTACTATGACTAATCCATCTCCTTCAACACCACATTGTCACCTAGTTAAACCATATCATCTATCCTCTTCATCTTCATCATCCCACAAATAACCATCAGACCTCAATTCTCTAGAGTAATCAGTACTTCCTTTTACTCCACCATCATCTTCATCTTCATTATCACTATCTCTGAGTTTCATTCCTAGTAGAAAACAACCAATTGATGAAATGTCTAATGACTGTGGTACAATTCCTAATGACTAATGAGGCACATAATATGTCGAGTGTTGGGGAATATAAGATCGCTTTACGTAACTGTATTTTTAAAAAACATTTAAATTATTAAATAAATGGGTATACTATCCTCTACCAAAATTTCCAAGGGGTATTAAATCTGATTTCATATTCCTCCCCAAAACACCTATTTTTGTATATGGGGGATATGATGTTATAGCTTTGAATTCAGTCAATAATGTGTCCATGTGAAAATATAGGTTTCATGTTGATATTTCATATCTTCCCAAACTAGATTTTTATTTACATTGCTGTACTCTATCAAGGGTGGAAATGACTATGATTCCAAGAAAATTCAGAACAAGGGAATTTTTGACCCAATTCACCCTCATTAAAAATTATCTTCTAATAAATCAGGATTGGGATACATCGAGTTAGATGACGACATTAAAAATATAACATTAACCTTCATTGGTATGATTTTTCATTCACAGATAGATAGTAGCATTGGTTATACATATTCACACTTGTCCATAATCACTCATTTATTCTAGACCACTCCACACATATTCCAAGTCAATGAAGTCCACACTGATTCTAACTTTTCTGAACATTATTTTATGTGTTTGGAACTATGTTTGATTTGATCTACTAAAAATTCCATTTTATGTACATATCCTAACCTTTGTAATGACATGACTAATCCCATTAGTCCCCTGCTCTAGATAGTATCATCTTTATCAACCTCTTTGAGACCTTCCCATTAACTACCATCTTAGAGAGAAACCCTTACCACTCAATCTCTTTCCTTTGGAAGAAGTTATCCTGTGCCATTTGGGTGCTATGGATAAAGAACCATATAAATATATTACGTAATATTCCTACCTATAAAAGGAATCCTACTTTGGGAAAATTAAAAATTTACATTTAATTGAAATTTAAAAAATGTCAACATTGGACCACCTTGACGAAACCTCATTCAAAATATTCCTCGATAAATGTATAACAACTAATGAATGCACCAAATACACTTTAATCTTAATTGAATTTGTTAATGTTTTTCTAGGTCTTATGTTGACACGCTAGGAATGGATTCCAACACAATTTTCCATAATCTAGTCCTCAAACCCAATGTAAAAACTATTATACACAAGCTAAGGAAAATGCATCCACATATCTTGTTACTTGTCAAATATGAACTACAAAAAAATCTTTATGTATGTTTCATCCAACCCATCGATTATCTGACATGGCTATCTAACATGGTCCCTATAGGAAAGAAAACTAGGGGCATACATATTTGTACCAATTTTAGGGATGTAAATAGAGATTGTCTTAAGGATGACTTCCCCTTACCCAACATAGATACCAATGTAGATAATACTACTAGTCACAAAATTTTTTCTTTCATGGATGGTTTCTTTGGATATAATCAAATCAAAATAGCACTAGAATACCGACATAGGACCAAATTTACCACACCTTGGGCAAATTGTTTTTATAAGGTTGTGTCCTTTGGCCTAAAAACTTCTGGCATCAATATGTGCTTCAAATACTTATTTAATTTTGGAAATTTATGCGTAAGATAACTTATCCCAAATGTTAATTGAAAATTGTGCCAAGAATTGATTTACCAATGTAATAAAAGAATGCATAGAATGTGCGGGGAGATTATATAACCATTACAAAATTTTTTTCTTAAGGATCATAGGGAATAGCTTAGTGTGAAATATATCATTAGATGCATAATCAAATCAAGCAATGTGAAAATATCAAATATGTTCTTGTGGATCACCCTTTCAATCATAGATATGAAGCTTAGGTGCAATGAAACCAATAGAAAAAAGGTATGAAAAAACATCAGGTGTAAGTGGGTTATTCAATAATTGAGAAGATTCCTTGGCATTATAAGTATGAGATATAACTTGTTACAAAAATTAAATTTTTTCCAGGAGAGAATGCACAAGGGATTAAAGATCCTATGTGCTAGATGAAGATGTTGTTGACATGGTGTCCTAATAGGTGTTGTCATTGATGAAAATCCACATTAATGAAAAATTTAATGATATAGGGTGATGTAATGATGTTTTTTGTGGTTCTAACATGATGTTTTAGATGTATATCAGCTGATATAGTGGGATTCAGTGATGCATTTTTTCTCTAACAAGCCCATACAAGTGCCTAAGAGCTGTAGCTTGGCATAATGAGTTTTTTGAAAGCTTGGGAATAATTTTTTCATGTTGAAAAGAATGATTTTAGGGTGATTTAGTAATTATAATAGTGGCATAGTGCAGGTATAGGTGGTTCACCATGTTACAAGTGCTCATTAGGAGCAAGTATGATTGCTTGGAGGTGTGATAGAATGTATTGAAGCCATTTGAGCTCATAGAAGCATGAAATCAGGTATATAATGGCATATGATGTATTTTTGGGTAATTTTTAGAGGTTATATATTTATTTATCGCATTATTTTATTCAGCCCTAGTTGCTATTGTGAGGATCTAGTATGCATGCATAGGTAAGTCTTAGTGAATGGAGAGTTTGGGAATTAGAAATCACATTATTATGATTGTAGGAAGCCTTAGTGAATGGAGAGTTTGGGAATTAGAAATCACATTATTATGATTGTATATGTTATAGAGATGAGTTATTATGATATCAGAAAAATTTCAGGTACCCATGATGAGTATTTTGTCAAATATGGGTGATTTTGTGAGACAGGGTAAAAAATAAGGCAAAATCTGTTGGACCAAAAATTCTGGACCAAAAATTCCGTTAGACCAAAACCCATAGGTGTTAGTATCCGATACAATCATTAAAGTTAGTATCTACGAGAGGCGGTTAGTCCATGTCACGAAACTCATGGGGAGTGCTAGACACACATGCCAACAATCTCCCCCTCAGCGTTAGCCGAGTGAGTTTCGAACTCGAGACCTATCGCTCTGATACCATTTGTTGGACCATGATTGCCATTAGACCAAAACCCATAGGTGTTAGTCTCTACTACAATCGCTAGAGTTAGGATCTACAAGAGGCGGTTAGTCAATGTCACAAAACTCACGGGGAGCGCTGGACACACATGCCAACAAAATCTAGCTCGAAGTGTAACTTCAAATGCTCATTGTGAATAGTGTGATTTAAATGGGACGTTTTGGACTTAAGGGATGTTTCTTGGTGAGTATAGAAGGATTAAAAAAATTAATCATTCATTTTATGATCACATTTTTATGAACGAATGTTACGAAGATAAAGTGGTCTAAAACACTAACTAGGACCAGTTTGCAAACGATGAAGTATACTGACCCATTTTTTATTTACACAAAAAAAGTGATGATTGGATGTTCTAGAGTAATCATTTGGATTTATGTAAATGTATGGTTTAGGTCATGGTCATGAGTGGGACCTACCTAAAAATAGCAGTTTCTAGGAAAGAAGGTTATAAAGCAAGATGGTCAAAAGGAGCAATAGGTAAAATTGATGTGGCAGGATGATCATGATTTTTTTATTGATTTACATGAAGTTTTAGATAAATATCATGTAGGAACATAGTTTTTTGAGGTCCAAATAAGTTGATTGGTCAAAGGGCAGTTTTGGGACCTCAAATAGATAGGTTCAGTAAATTTACTATAACTTGAGCTACAGGTGCAGCTTGAAGATGATTCAATTTGAGTTGGAAAGAGGATTCAGAGATATTTCCAGTGATATATGTATTTACTCATGATGATGTCATTTTGAAGTGTTTCTAAGTAATTCTTTGAGAAATAATATTTTTATCACTTCAAGATAACATCTATTTTGGTGCAAGTTTGATGTGATTTGAAGCGTGAGATGGATTGGGTGGTGCTTCCTATCACCTGGAATGTGAATAAGAATTAATTTTTCATAAAATTAATTAATTTTTAGGTATTTAATGTTTGTATAAATGATGTTATGATCTAATCTTTACAAACAACGTTTTTGGTAGGTTGATTTGGTGAATGCAAATGTTGTTGTGGTTTGAAGTGAAGGGCGTTTCATGAATTATAAATTGATTATAAGTGTTATAAAATTTCTAAAATTTCTTTGGAGTGGTCGTATGACATGTTTTTTCTAAGTAGAAGTGATTTTATGATCATATGAAGTTTCCAGGGTGCTGAAGGGTACATGAAAAAACTATTTTGAGAAGTACAAAGAGCTCTAGGCCTAGTAAATGAAATAATTTGATTGTATGAGATAAATTGCATCCATATATGATGTTTAAATTTTATTTTAAACATGTGTGATGATTTTTAGAGCTTGACCAAAAATAGTTTTGGGATTAGGATATTTTTGTCATCCTAATGCAAGGGGTTTTGAGATTTTTGGTGCATGGATGAAGGGTTTTAGCTAGGCCAACCTACTTGGGGCACATGTGACTGATGTGATGGATGTAATTAAATTTTATAAAATGTATAGGTTGAAAATATCATGAGGGACCGGCCTAATTTGAGTTCTAATTAAGGAAAGGCTATAAAAAGGAGTTTTTGGGTACAATTGCACTAATGTTTTGAAACCCCCTTTTATCTTATTTTGAAGAACAATTTTTCTGCAAAGAAAAAAACATTGTGCCTAGCCAAAAAAACCTATAATCTCATTCTAGAAAAACTTCTAGTTGATTTTTCATGAGGAGAATTCGAGAAAGTGAATGTTGGTGTTGTTTCCTTGAGAGCGAGTTAGAGAAAGAGGGAAACTTTTGGTGGCTATATTTGGATGCTATATCCATATAATGTTGATGTATTTTTTCAATTTTATAAGGTGTATTCAAATCTAATATTGAGTTGTATTCAATTTTGGAAGAAGTATATCTTCTTGGATATTCATATGACTACAATGTTCATCTTGATAGATCTTTATTGCATCTTGTTGATCTTTGTTGAAGGCATTACTCTTGTGATATGATTTGAATATTAACATAAGTGTGTGGATCTGATTTCGATGTCAATATAAGTGACTTTATATTTTTATCATTTTGGTTTTTACATTGTGTATCTTTCATTGAGAAGACTATATGCTTTGATGAGATCTACTTGAGATTGTGTGGTTAGGGTTTGAAGCACAAGTGTAAAGTTTTATTGGGGACTAATTCATCCCCCACTCTTAGTCCTTGTAACCTCCAATAGATGTATTTTATCCATTATGGTGATGGATAAGAGATGTAGTGGTGATAGTGGATGCAAGAATAAACATAGACTCATTTTTCATGGGTATGCTAGATATCACTAAGGAAGTAAGCACAACAGATGTGGGTACAGTAGATGTTGGATGAGAAATATTTGTAAAATATGTATCATTATATTTTTGATCATGAGGAAAATTAGCAAAAAATATAATTTTGATAATAGGCTCAATATGATGTGGATTAACACAGAGTTGAGCATGAAAATTAGATAAGAGATATTCTAAGTCCTGATCTTAAATTATGTCTTCATCATGGTCATATTCATAGGAATGCTCACTATGGGTATCAATTTCATGCAATAGAACCTCATGTATAGGAAGATTAAGAAGATAACTAGAAGTAGGAATATAAGAAGCCATGAGACTATGCCACTTGCCAGTAGGAGGTGAAAGATCAAGATGATCAATAGGTTGATTAGAAATTCAAGCACTAAAAAAATATGACATAGGAGGAAAACATATGGAAATTGAAAAAAATCAGGTCTGAATAGTTTATGAAACCCTGAAGCTACTAGGTTTAGGGCTACAATGTTCAATTAGAGGTCAAGTTCACCAAATGATTTCAATTTTTGTTAATTTCCTATTTCATTCCCTTTTAAGTTTTAAATCTTTTTCTAATTAAAATACATAAAAAGGATGAAATAATGTAACATGAGGCTACTCTTATTTAATTAACTACCAAAATTAATTAGCTAAATTATAATAACACTTTACAAAGTGACTATTGATCTCAAAAATATTAAATCACAAAGGATAGATAACACTCACTTGATTATGGGTGGATCTGGGAGGTTTTGAGTGATCTAAGTGTATGAATAGGTTGATTTGGCACTAAAATTTATTTGTCGCTGAACTAGCACCTAAAATTGTACTGGTCAAAATCGTATAGCTAGGTCCAAAGCATCCATATGGTCCTGTACCTTCTATAGGGTCTTGGACCTACTTGGATTCTAGGTTTACAACTTAATTTGTGCCTCACCTACCTAGAAATTACTATAATTGTGTTTTGTTCTTCTATGCTCTCTTTTGGAATGACTCTAAAATTCTGGTCAAACCCTTAAACCCTCATAGTACAAGATATAGTTCCTATAAAAAAAACTTAGGTGGGTTGTGAGTACCCTAATGCACCAATGACATCAAAACTATTTTGAAGAGGGCTTAAATTTCACATCATTATCCTAGCATGTGATTTCTACCATAGTGCAATTATAATTTAACAAAACATTCTTTGAAAATACCTTGCTTGAGTTTCCAAATTGCTCAAATAATTGGGAAGGGTCACTTTTATTTCTTGTGGAGAGAAGATGGAGACTCTTGGACCTAGTAGGTAAATTTAGAATTGTAGAAAATACTTCCCTAATTGAACATGCATGAGCTATTTCATAGTTTTGGGATCTTGGAGTCCTTTTGTGTTTGATTTTACAAAGAATATCTTTAAAATTCCAAGACCGTAATTGAGGTATAATTGACTTTCTTATCTAGGATTTTAATACTCATCATATTATGAAAGGCCAACCAAAATGGAACAATATTCCATATGAAGATGTTGCAATTAAAAGTTTTATTTCACAATGTGTAAGTCCAAAAATGTACACTAGGGTCATGTTGTAGATTTTGACAAACCAACCAAAGATGATATTTTTTACTCAAGAGGAAAACATTAAGTTTGACTTCATAGAGGTGGGGATAGATGTTTCTAAGTATGTTTTGTATAATTAAACCTCAAAACATGATGAAAAGAAATGGTTCAAAGAGAAATAAGTAACCAAAGAGCTACTAGGGTGTGCTAATAAAGATTGAGGAGGGTGTATTTGTATATTCAAGTGTGTAATGTCAAGACCGACATTGTTAAATGATAGATTGAAAAATTTGAGTGTCTCTAGGATCATAACCATCCAAATCCTTTGATTTATCATCATCCTTAACTTTCACAATCATGATTATAAAATTATTTCTGGCATTGACAGTTCTCTTCATCTATCCTACAAATTCAAGTGAAATTTTTTATTTTATCTGATGAGCTTTAAAAATGTATTCAATACCATCATTAACAAAAAAAAATTATTCTCTTCCTATAGAAGATTTGTTTTCCATCAAATAGGTAAGGACTACTCAGAAAAATGCCATAAATATCAAGTGGGACCACATCTAACTCTACCTCATAAATGAATTTATATGTGATTGCAAATCTAAGTTTGTATGTTTTTGTGACCTATAGTTTAACATCATCACATACCCATCCCAAATGGTACAATTTTGGATGTGGTTTGGTTTTAAGTCCCAATTTCTATTCAAATTCTTCAGAAATGATATTTTCTTGAGATCCCCTATAAAAAAGATTATCAATCTTAGTATGTTTAGAAATGAATCTAATGTGGAATAACTCATTTCTTTTATCTTCATGTATATATTTAGAATTAAAATAAGTACGAGAAATAGTTCCCAAAGAGGAAGAAAATGAACCTTTCAAACCCCTAGTCATGATCTTTGTCTCATCACCTAAATTGAACCCAAGATTTTGCATTGCCACAATAGTCTTCTTTTAATCTCCTTTCTTGAACTGTTTTAGATTGAGATCTAGATGGAGCTTCTAAAATTTAATATTTGTTTTTCCTTGTCTTCTTGTAATGCGAACCAAAAATTTTCTCATCTTCCTTTTTCACACTAGAAGTATGTTTTCATGTACACTTTTCTTTTCCTTTTTTTTCATGCTACTATTTTCCTGATTTATTTTTGAAGATTTCATTAATGTTCTTACTCTTGGATTCAATGTGGGTATCTTGGACATAAATTGCATCAAGGTTAGTGGGATTAAACATAAGTATGGTATGTTTCATATAACTATATAACCCACCAACATATTTTAATAGAGTCTCTTGAGTATTAAGAGGAATGCCCAAGATCAATTATTTGTTCATGAATTCCTTAGGATAATCTTGCACACTTGACCCTTATTTTTTATTAAATATTTCCATTCCATAGTAGCTTTGTTATCCCCGTTTTGAGTTCACGACAAAACGATCGGATAACCCCTACAAAATTTTCGAAGTGATTTTGCATTATGGCCTCTTTTAAAGAAAATCGGGTTTTCGGGTGTTACCAACAGCTCGACATAAGTTTTAAACCTGCTTTGTGTCGTGTGACTTCCGAAACCCGAGACCCGCCTTGTATTGAGACAATCCTTTGTATTCGGGTTTTCGGAACCCCAAGGCATCGGAACATCCATGATCCAAAACATGTTTTGTGCTCCATGCTTTCCGATTCACGAAGTCCGCTCAATCCTTTGTATTCGGGTTTTCGGGGCTATGTAGCATCTAAGCACCTCATGTTTTGTGCTCTATGTTTTCCGAAACCCGAAACCCGAATTGCACTAAATCTCCTCGTGTCGGGTTTTCGGACCTCTCCAACATGCTGACATGGCATTCATGCCGAGTGGTCGGTGAGTTGGCACGTGCCGAGATGAAGTGTATTAATTACCAATTTTCTTATAAATACGCGGATTTCCACGTCATTCCTACCATTCATATTTTTAATTCGTGGATTATTCGCGCATGCTCTTCCGTTTTCAAAACCCGCAAACTCACATTGCCCGATTGGATCGTTTGTTTTCGATCTTACATTTCTCGAATTGAAGGTATTTTTGTTTCCTTCTTTATTCTTGATTTTTATGGATTGATTGCGCGTATTTTCTTCCCAATTTCTTGCCAGTTGTTGAAGGTTTTATTTCCTTCTTCTTTCTGTGTTGTTTTGGAAAGGGTTTTGGGTTTTTAGGGTTTATCTCTTTTGAGACTATCAATTGGTGCTGTTTCTTCCAAATTCTAATTATATGCATGATGCATGGGTAACAAAAAATAAAAAGGAAGTTGTATGTTTGAAATTCAAGAAAGACTCTGTTTTTGCTTCTCGGTTTTTGAAGACTGTTTTGTAGATTCAAAGGTCCGAAGTATATTGGAAGCTTGAAGTTTCGGGGTTTCTCAACGTTCCGACCTCAAAAGAAAGTGCCGGGTATCTCTGAGTTTCCGTCATTAACAACAGTGGGTGCCGGGTTTCCTCCCGTTTCCGCCATTGACAGTGAGTGTCGGGAATCTCTGAGTTTTCGATATCAAAAGCAAGTGTCGGGATTTTCCAAAGTTCCGACATATCAAACTTGTCGGGTTCTCAGGGTTTTCCGACATCCTCTTCTGTTCCTGTCGGAATTTTCTATTCTTCCAACGTATTCAGTCAATCAGGATTTTCAGTATAGACAACATCTCCTAAGTTTCAAGCCTTTCTCCCTCCAACATTCTTCATGTCGGAACCTGGTCCATCTCAGGAGAAGGCCGAGAAGTCCAGCAGGATGAAGTATAAGTTCAAGAAGCCAGAATCCCCATCATACATCGATTGCAATTATGATATCAGGGACACTGAACTTGGCAATATAGATATGGATGACTTCTGGAATAGGGTGAAGAGTTCCTCTCAAAACCCATGGATGACAGATTTAGCTAACAGCGGCTTGCCCCTTGCAGCAGGCTTTCCCATGTCAGCCCAATGTCCAGAATTTGTTTTGGCTTGTGCATCTAGTTATGACTCGGCTTCTCGTTCCATGAGGAATCAGGCTGATGAGGTAGTGATCAGGCTAGATGGAGCTTATTTTGATGATCTCTTGAAAATACCTAATTTCGAAGAGTATGGGGACCTAAACATCAAGTCAGCTCAGAAGGCCTGGGACAGTAATCGGGAAGACTGCATTAAGGATGTCAACAAGAAGTTCCTGGTCAAGGCTAAACCAGCAGTATCTATATTTCCAAGGACTATCCCTAGATGTGATTTCATACAAGAAATCAATGATATTATCACCCTGCTGAGCCGGGTTTTTGGTAAGCCTGAATCAAATTTATTTCATGGATGGATGTATCAGTTTATGGTAACCATCAAGAAGAATCAGCAAGGGATTGACTGGGGGACCCTTATCAGCGATGAAATTGATACTCAGATGACGACGGTCTTATCAACCAGAAAGTTTTATATGTTTTCATATGTGGCTTATGCAGCGGCCGAGATGAGGAACTATCCTGGACTGGATACTAAGGGAAGCAGAACGACAAACCCAGTTTATAAATATTTCCCTCAAATAACAAAGAAGGGGTCCAAAGAACATTTTAGAAGGGTAAATGATGCCTTTTTCTACGAGAATATCTGCCGGCTGAACCCAGGGCTAAGAAAGACAAGAGTCTCAGACGAGGCTTGGACTGAAGTATCTAAATGGGGGTGTATCTTCTTGCAATTCAATAAGTTTACATATCTTCGAACAGTCATGTACTCAGGAGAGCCTTTCCGTCTGCCTCGTTATCTAGGGGATAGATTGATATTGATAGAATTGGTCAGAAAGCTGTTGGATTTTCAAAAATTCCAACAGAGCAAGCATAAGGCAGCTGTATCCTTCCCAATTTCTATTGGGAGATATACTTGCTCGACAGTGGCAAAGGCCAAAAATGTTGAATGTGAACTTCAGGAAAAATTAAAGAAGCATATGAAATCTCGGGATGGTTTTGACATCCGAGGAGTACTTAGAGCCTATGGAGCCCAACATCTGCACAGGCCTGACATTGAGGATATATGGGTTGATCTGCGTAACGAAGTTGCGGTTCGCAGAAAATATAATATTAGGTTGACTATTAATGAGATTCAGACGCTGGATCTTTCTGATTTTCCAGATGGCACGACTGACAATGAAAGTGTGTTGGATATGTCCTATGATGGGCTTAATGAGGATCAATACGTTTTCCCACCTATTGATTGGTCAGCTAGCGAAAAAGCCTCTATTACAAATAGGTCGGCTCTCATTCTTTCTCGCACCAAAAAATGGCTTTCCTCTTGGGGAATGAATTTTAAAGATGACAAGTTTCCAAAGTTGGCTGCTTCAGAGGTGGGGCCCTCCAAAAAGAAAAAGGACAAAGAATCTACTGGGGGGCCTATAAAAATCAGGATTCCCAAGAAGAGGAAAGAAAGATAAATCTCTTCAATTATTTCTCCAGCTCAAACGGTGGTTGTGCCAGAATCACCAACACCACCAGAAATAGGAGAAATTAATTTGGAAGAAGGAGGAAGCCAGCTTCTGTCTTCACCATTTGCTGATTGCTCAACTAGAGAGACCTTATCTCTTGCATTCAAGGCTTTGGAGTCTGAATCTGCACCTCCTCCCTCACAGCCACTTCTACCTCCTCATTCTCCATCTACTTCTGCAACCATGGCCAATATTTTCTCTGGGATTTCGCCCCTCTCCACTGGAACCCAAGTGATCATCAGCACGCCCCCTCCTGTGCCTCTTTTTGTTGCATCTACTACCACGTTGGCTGCTGTTCCCCCTCCAATAGTAGAATCTTCTACCCTTGAGAGTAGAATACCAGTTACTACAACATTGGCAGTTTCCTCTGATACGCCACAATGGCTACTCGAGCAAACTCTGAGGAAGAGGAAAGTGATTGTACCCCTACCAGCCTTTGATTTCAGCTCACTCAAGGCTTCTTCTGTGAAATCAGCCAAGAAACCCAAAACAGTTTCAAGGGTTTTGGTGGATGCTTCAGGAGATAAGTTCGCAGAGATTGCCACTCCCTCAGCTGACAAAACTAGAGATGATATAACAGCTGCTGATTACCAGGTAACCAGGGTGGCTCTAGGGAAAGTAACAACAGAAGGGGCGCAGCAAGATGCAAAGGATTCCATAGACTTCCTGTGCCAAAAGTTGAAAGAAACAAAGGACAGCAGAGATGAACTTAAGAGAAAAGTGGAGCAGTTGACAGAGGTTTTGCTTAAATTCTCAAAACCCCTTGAATCCATACCACCTTCTTCTGTTCCTGTCGGATTCAATTTCTCATCAGTACCTACAATTGAGAAAACTGCTAAACAAGGAAGGGTGGTGGATGAATGGGTCCAAAGGTTGCTCCAACAGGGGAAGGAAGTAATACAAAGCGTTGTGAAAGTTCATCAATCTGTGGGAGACATTCAGAAAGATGGAGAAAAGATGGATGAGGAGATTTCTCAAGAAATTGGACAGCTTGATTTGAATTATGAAGCTCTCCAAGTGTTAAAGAAAATACCAACACATCTCTTGGTAGAAGAAGGCGTTCTCCCTCATACGGATAAGCATTTCCAGCTAACTAAGGCCATCAGGGTCAGAGTAAAGATCCTCAACGAAGCCTGCAGCAAGTTGAGAGAATCGAGGGATAAACTGATTGATGGGAAAAGTGATTTAGAAGAAGAGTTGCTGAAGATTTGTCCAAAGGTGTCAGTTGGAAATTCAGGTATACTATCAGCGGATGATCTCTTCAAACAATTCCAAGAGTCTGTTCAGCATGAATCAATGCTCGGATTTGATCTTGAAAAGATGGACCGGTTGGTAAAGATTGAGCATTCTTTGGAGGCCTTAAGAAAACTCAGCAAAGGATTGAAGAAACTTCCCGGCACTGCCAGCGATGTTCATGAAACCTGCGAAATTTGGAATGATCATTCCACTGCACCTGATGAGAACGAAATGCAAGTCATAATTCGAAAGTTCCAGGAATTTCAGAGCAAACAGTCTCAGCAGGAGGAAGAAAAAGAGGAAAGAGCAAAGGATGATGATTCAGACTAAGTCCTAAAGTGTCATGTCATTTCAATCTTGAAATTGACATGTCTTTTTCATTTCTGTTTCGTCATATTTTTAATCATGTTTTGACTTGATCTCCTGCGTGAGAGTCATGCAAAACTGAAACTCCAGTTAACATGCTACTTTTTAGGATCTGTCCTGTTTTATCTCTAGTTCCTTTTGTTATAAATAAGGGATGCCTGTGCATTCAAAAGGGTCGAGAATTTTTGGAATATTGAGAGGCTATTGGAAAGGAGAAAAACTTTGTGTTTTCTTTCAATCATTTTGAAGAATAGGAATTGATATCATTTTACAGACTTTGTGTTGTGGAATATATCTTACTTAAGACAGTGTTCTTATGTTCATGATCTTAAGCTATTCTTTGCATAGCATCTTAGTGTTTCTGACTATTTCGAACATTATATTTGTGATCTAAAACTCGTATGATTATTTCGTGCTCTGCGTTTACTCGAAAGAAAATATGTTTCTCCCATTTCCTTTCTACTGTACTTCTTTCACTGTAACAGTTTCTAACCTATTTCATTTACGAAAGCAATATCCTTGAATCGTGTGAATGTGGATTTCGGGATTTCATCCCAACCCCTAATGGTTAGATTAGTGTGAATACTGTATATATTGTTTACCGTGTTTTAGATTAGCAATAAACAGGCAGCCTCACCTGTCTTTGAGGAGGGATTTAATCTCATGCACTGTGGTTGAACCTCATATTTTGGTTTGACAAAATATCCAACCAACAAGCTTTTTACATACAACCAAGTGGATAATATTATTTTTTCAAAGAAGAAAAAAAATCATTCTAATTTTGAAGAAATAAATTCACCATGTTTTTACAGATCCATCTAAGTATTACTCTCACACTAAAGAGTTTTGTACCGCCATAACATAGAGTATTTAGCTGAATCTTTATTTCCTCATCCACAATATTTTGAACCCTGCAATAAACTTCAATCTTCTTGATCTAATAATCTAAATTTTCTGCATTAAGCTCTCCAAATTAGAAATTATAAATTCAAATTTAACATCATTATTTAAAACTAATGAAACATCATAAGAAGAACCATAAGGTTTAGAATGAGATGGAGGAGGTCTAAGAGATCATTAGTCTTTACCCTTTTCCTTAACATTACTTACTTCTTCTGATTTACCTTCCATTTTTTTGTCTATATTCTTGGTATAGATCTTCCACCATACTCTTCATTTCTACAAAATATATATGGAAGGCCATTTCTTCACTTGATCTTCTAGGAGATTCTCTAGGAAACTTCATGGTTGTACTTGAAGTTGCACATTTTGAACAAATCTCATGATTGTATTCCTCAAGCAACCCTTCACCTCACATGGATTTAGACGTAGAAATAATTTAAAAATAATACTTGTAAATTCTAAAATCAATGTTAATATGCCATTAATCAGCTTCTCTAACACCAAAATGATCCAAAAAACATATTTAAGTGATTTTCTTAACCAATTTTATCATTTTTGGATACTTAAAAACTAGTTCTTAATTTACCATAAATGATAAAAATGTTTAAATTGAATGTAAGAATGGAATTAAACTATTAAAACAACCAACAAATTAAAGGAACATGTAGAACACAAGGAAAACTGCTTGATCATGGAGTTCATTGGATACATGATATGTCTCTGGGTCTGAATAAGCTCATGAACCAATCTATTATAATGTAAAATTTATCTATAAAATTTAAATTAGATCAAAATTAACTTCTATTTTTCTATAATTCTCTATAATAACTTTGGAAATCCTATGGAATCATCCTCCAAAAGATACCCACCAATAATCTCTCCATATTTTCTGTAACTCTCCAAAAAGAGCCTACAATAAGACAAGTTAACCCTTTATTTAAAACTTAGCCCCTTTTATAACATTTATAATCCAAATAGACTAATGGCTAAGGCCTATCATTTTTGCAAAAAATAGCAAATGTTTGAATCCTGTGTATTTCACTTGTAATTGTTTACTTTAGATCTTGAAATTGGGGTTTATCACCATAAAATCACGACCACTACCTAAGTTAGGAATTTTTCTTGATGGTTTGGTTCTATGGTTGATTCACGTGTGGTTAATTGGTCAAATCTAATGGGATTGCTTTCTAAAAATTTACTTTTATTAGGTAGGAAAAATCCCACATGGATCAAGCAAATTGAAATAAAGGATTTTAAAATCCTTGTAAAGTGAGGAGATTTTGTGGCTTAAGCCATAAATGTAATGTTTTATAGGTAACCCTTGTGAGCTCACCATCTAGCTCGATCTCTGACCCATGGGCTATTGTGTAAGTTTGGTCTGTTGAGTTGGCCATTGGAACATGAAATTGTTGATATTTTTTGGATAGTACAATAAGTTAGATATTATAAGGTGGCTCAACCACTGAGATGGAAAGGTAGAACTTAGTATTGACTAACCAAGCTGGTTATGCACTCATGTAGCTTAGCCTCTAGCTCAGCGAGTTAGCTATGTGGATTTTTGGTAAAATTAGGATTTAGTCCAACATGTAGTAGAAATTTAACTTCCATTAGGTTTACAATCAAAAACCCATACAATGTAATGTACAAAAATGTGACAAGGTTCCCCTCTTGAAAAAGAGTGAATCCCATCAACTACTAGGTCCCCATCCAACACATAATGTGGGACCCACATCGACCATCAAATAATAGAGAATAAACCCACTTTTTTCATGAGAACGCTACATATTTTCACCCCATTATTCATCCTCTTTTCCAAATTTGATTATGCCACCTCATCTATGTGAAACATGTTTTTTTATTTTTTCCTATTGGAGAGAAATTTTAATGGGCCATATTGATATGATCATCATGTGCATATTTCAATAACTCTTCAAGATTTTGGTGTTATAGTTCATTAAATTTGGTATCAAATCCTCCAAATGTGTTTAAATCCCACTCAGTTGGTTATGCCATGTAGTTGGGCATGGTGGATCCTAAATGTCAGTAAAGTAGGGCTCACACGTAAGGGAATGTGGGCATAGATGCAGCCCAAGGTTTGGATCTATGGAAGCGTGGTGCGATGATATAATCCTCATGTGTAGATTTCACTAATACCTTACGGTTTTGGTGTAATGGTTCGTTACATGTATTGTCCTCATACGAAGTCCATTTTTTCCTGTTCAAAGGGAGTCAAAAATATCTTACAGAGATATACCATATGCATTAATTTTCATAGCTTGTGTGGGCCATCTATGATCAATTCAGAGTGAGGATCCTCCAAGATCATATACAACTTTTTCATTCTTTAACTCTTTGTAGCATGAGGGTCTCCCGATTGGTGTCACATTGCACTAATCGGTGCACTATGAGTAAAACTACCTCTCTTTCTCCCAGAATTATCCTCACATGATCTAGGCTTTAGATGCTAAAAAGTTTGAAAATATATGCTACTCACTTAATAAGTTTCCTCCAATGAATTTTTCTTCCTATATGAGATAGTTATAGGTTTCCTTATCTCGATGAGTTAATTTTGAGTTGGCATCGTTTGAACATGTAATACAAATTGGTGATTGGAAAATCAAGCTCATACTAAATTATCTCAATGAGTTGGTTGTGAGTTAGCTTAGTCTCTTAGATTGATCTTGGCTTGCTTGAAAAGGAAAGTCACTTGGTTCGACTATAAAACAATATAACTTGGTAACTCAACTAAGTCAGCTCAACTCAGATGTAACTTAGTTATTGATGTAAGACAAGTTAGTTCCAATGGAACTTTAATTAAAATAAATGAAATAAGAGTTAGTTGAAAAATTTAATTACTGGCATTAGGCATTAAACCCCAGATCCATTTAAATCAAACCTTAGTAATTATTATTTTCTATTAGATATGATAATAACATGACTTCAACCATGCTATTGTCAGAGAGTGACAATGTACCATTCAAATATTTGTGCAAAACAACATTGCACTCATTATATAATGAGATATCACAACATTATCCAATTGTTACAATGTAACTAAACTAATCATGTTCAATGAAGTTTCACATTCAAAAACAATATTGAATCACACAAAAGTGGTTCTATGACCAAAACTTAAGGTTTTACACCATATCTCATGCACCAGAATATACATGGAAAATCTCTCTTTCATATCCATTATCTATTTTTTTCCATCTCTCCCTAATGACACCCTTTCTAACTCCATAAAATACTTGCACATATGTAGACAAAAATACTACTGTATTATCCATTCACTATAATAAAAATATATTAAATAAAGTATAAGCAATATATATGTATAAATAGTAATCCATAATTGTAACCTAAATCAAAACATTATCCACCACTAATCAATCATTGATAATAATTGTTTTATTCCAAAAAAATTTCATAATGATTAATCAAATAAAATCCAAACAGTAATAATATACTATATCAAATGAGGCAACAAAAACTTAGTCTCATAATTTTCGTAAAATAATAAGTGCATAATTATTGAATATGATTATAATCGGTATTTAGATAAATCCTTTCTGCTTAAGGTGAAGTTGTATATATATGATTCTATCGCTTTGAAATTTGAATCTTAATTCATGTAAAGCTAACAAAAAATATAAGATTTGAAAGGGAAAAGAGTACCCAAGGGATTCTATGGGAAGAAAGGACCCAAAAATCAAAAGGTCAAAGACCATTTAACTCAATTAGGATTGTATCACGTTCTTGGATAATTTAGACAGTCTTGGACCAAAGTCACCAAAAGTAAGATTGAAAATTGCAAAGGGTAGAGATAACTATGACACAACATAGAAACATCAAGAAAATTATAAATTAGAAGATAAATTAAGTGATGTAATAGTAATATAACAACAACTGTGCCACTAATACATAATTTCATCATTCTAGGTCCACATAGAACTTTTGCCAAAATTCATGTAATAATGATCTTGTGTTGAGTTTAGAGCCTACAATTTTAGATTTTCTAATACGCAAAATGTTAATTTTTTAGTATTCATGGTGAATGCAACATTTGTGGGTTATATCAAAACAAGTGATGTGACTAACATTACAATTCTATTCAAAGATATTTTAAGGCTATATAGTTTTTAAAATATTATTGTATCATACAGGGATGTGAATTTTTAGGAAATATTTAGAGGACATTATTGAATAATTAAACACCAAATTACAATTCAATTCACCATTCCATCCATATACAACTAGATAAAAAGAGGTCATCTATAGTGATTTAGGTAATCTCTTGAGGTGTTTGATGAAAGTAAGCCTGGAACATGGGATAAAATTATTGATAAAGATAAACTCAAATTTAATAATTTTTTAATATGAGAATAGGAAAAAATCCATTCCAGGTTAATTTTGTTGAATTGAAGTTTAATCGAAAAATCAAATTATTGTAGAAGTAAATAAGTGAGAAATACGTATGCATAATATTTTGCAGAGATGGAAGATATCTATGATAAAATATACTAACAATTCAGAAGAGTTTAGCATAATATATGTAGTGTGTAGAACTTAGGAGAGGATAAATTGAATATCAAGTTGAAGACATGGAGTTAACACATTTACAAAAGGAGAGGCCTTTGAAAGTGACTTATAAAAAGCTAAAGCTGAAGAAGAATTGACAATGCAAAGTATTGAAAAACGTTTGTGAAGAGAGTAGATGAGATTGAGATCCAAGAAGGGATTACTATTTCACTTGTTTGTAATGTGATAGATATGTATCCATATTTTAAAGTGCAAGATAGATAAGGAATTGAAAACTTAGATTTAGAATTTGAGCGGAGATCATGTATTCAGGAGAAGTAATGTGAAGAGGTGAAGAGGAAACTTAACAAAAGGAAAACCAAGATGACATGATACAAGGACAAATAATATATGTTCAAATGAAAAGGCTAAGACATTTAGGATGTTAATTGGAGAATTTAATTCAAAGGTATAAAAATTGGAACACTATTGTAGTGCCCACTCCTCGTCAACCCTTATTATATTTTAATTTCGATTACTATTGACTATAGACATGGATATTACTATATCATTTTGGCTTAGCAGGATGTTAGATGATAGAGATATTTTGACTATTGATGGATTGTGATTCATAGTATAATTATGTAGATTCTTAGATACATAGAGATACATTTTATATTGATGATGATGATGTGTTTTTGGCATATATATTACTAACAATCGGAATTCTCATCGTGTTGAGTAGGATTTAACATTTGAACTAATCTTGTGATCTTGTTGATATTGATTAAAAGATAGAATTGAGATGTTGTTGGACTGTTAGACAAATGATAACATTGTTTAGTTGAGATGATAATTTATCTATATGAGGATGATTATTGATTTGTGTGCATATATTTTATCTTTGATGTTTTTGATGCCGCCAAGAGGCCGAAGGAGGTATTGTGTGATTTTGCAGGTAATTATATCACAACAATCAAAAGGGGGATTGGAGACCAACCACAACGGAATACTGGATGGATACTACGATGGTCACCATGGCAACTTTTGTAATATTTTTTTGTTTGTTTTATTTTGTTAGGGGGTCCCCATGGACGGATGACCTCCAATTATGGCCATGGGTTATGTGTGTGATTCTTTCCCTTTTAATTTTATTTATTATAGAGTATGTGATTTATTTTTGATGTAATTTATTTAATCATTGTTGATTAATGTGTCTTTATTAAGTAAATTAATCATGTTATTAATTTATATGGGGATGTAAAATGGGTCATTTATTAGAGTTGTTGGTCTTTTGGTCTATGTGATTTAGATTGAGTGTAAGTGACTTTGAGTGTTGTACACTCTACCTTACCTTGGAATTTTGGATCTGGGCTTAAGGGCTATTTTTGGAGGCTTGTGGGACAAGCTAAGCATGTTGCACACCTTAATTTCTTATACCAACCCTACCTATGGATTGGGGGGTAAAAAATAGAGCCCATTATGTGTTTTGTAAGACAAAAAGTGACATTTATTGCACTTTTATTACGTGGGTTTTAAATTTTGTCCTTAGGGGGCGTGGGTTTGGATTGTGTGTGTAAGATACTTGTAATTCCTCTCAAACATCAATTTATTATGCATTGGGGTTGAGGTTTAAGTTATGATGTGGAGTTGAGGATAAGTGATGTGGCATCCTACATGGAGCCACCTCACCCTCCTCTTCCCTTTTTTTATATATGCAAGTTTATTTGTTTGTTTTGGGGTTACTTAATTTCATGTGTGCTCTTGTATTTTGGAGTTCGATTTTTTTGGAGTGTTTGTTGAATTCTTGGAGATTGTTGGAGTTGGATTGATCTTGAAGGATCTTGGAGTGTGATTCCTTGATCAAGTTCTTACTATGGAAAGGTAGGAGCTACACTCTTTTTACTTTTTTTTTATATGTGTGTATTGCATGTATGTGAATGTGGGAGGTATAAGAGGATCTTGAGGGAGGCATAAGAGTTGTGTAGGAATTTTTAGATGTATATTGGAGCGTTTTAAGGTGGGAACCTAATCCCATTGAGAGGAATAAGTGATCCCCCCATAGATCCTTGCTCCTCTAGCTTTGTATTTCAAGCCTTGTGCATGTTGAAAGTTACATTCTTGTGATTGTTTTCTTGTGCTGAATGTGTGTTATATGGTTGTGAAAATTTTTATTGTGATGTTGGAGCATTGTGTAGTTTCCATGAGTTGGATCCATCCTTTATTGCATTTTGGTTGGGGCTCGGGGGCCAATGAGGAGGATAGTTTGTCTCCTAATTATATTATTGGTTGGGTGGAGAGTGTTGCATCTCCCCTAGTTTATTTTTTGTGATCCAAGTGAAGAAGGGTGGATATCTTGTGGAAGAATTGGAACTTAGAGTATTTATTGAAATAAAAAAAATCATTCATTGTAGAGATTTTATTGTAATTCCCACTTAAGGTGGAAGACTAATAGATTGTATTGAAAGAAAAGTTGTATTATATATTTTGTTATTAAGTTGTAATATCATATATGAATAAAACTCATTAAAGAATGTGTATTTTCCTTTCTATTCAAACTTTTGTACGTAAAGGAATGAATTAGAATGTATATCATGTTTAAAGTTTACCTTGTATTGAAAGAAAAGAAAGTTTTAAATTTTAATGTTTGATTACACAATGAATTGGAAATGTTGTCATACATTTATTTTGGTTTGAAACAGTTAAAAAATATCTAGTTTTGATATATGTAAAGTTAAAGTTATCTCTTGATATATATTTTCCTTTAAACATTCATTTTTGGAGATATCTGGTTTCCATAGTGAACGGGACCGGTCAGTCTAAGCAGGCATTGGTGTACACAGTACCGACATCGGTCACTCTTTCCTTGTTAGAGTTTTGAAATTTTAACTTCTAGCTTACATTTCAACTTAAATGATATTTTGACTTTCTCAGTAAACCTAAATTTAATGTATGATTGTTGGAAATGTCATTTAGAAAAGTGTAGATCTCAAAATGTAAAAGATATGCTAAAATTTATAAGAATAGACTCAATTGATAGTAACCGACATCGGTGACTGAATTGCCATCGTATTCTTGTGACCGACATCGGTCGCTGTAAAATGCATAAATTGTAATCCTTCAAACTTGAAGGACATTGTGGTGATTTTTTTGAATCAATTACCTTTGAGACTATTATGCTATCATGAAATTGAATAATAAGTTAGTCCTGGCACGAATCTAATATCCTTTGCATTTAAACAATATTCTAAAAACTTATCTAATGCCAAAATAATCGGCACCGGTAGTGGAACCGATGTCGGTAGCACAGTAGTTACCACGGTTGGTCAAGAGACCATCGTCAGTCGCCTGTACGTGGACTGTTTTTTTTTTAAAACGTATTTCCTACCTGTTGGTGAGAAAATTTGTCTTGTGGACAAATTGGTGGGTTTCAATCCAATGCTATGAGAAACTAAGTCCCTTTACTTGAATGGTACAGCTTCCGTATGTGCATGCGTGAAAAAGTGGATTTCAATGGTGGCCTTTTGACCAGATATCCAGCAGGGGCACTCCACTGACCCCGTGGTAAAGCTAGTAATTTTTCACTAGAGAAGAACTCTGTCTATGAGAAGGGAAAAGGGAGTGATAATGGAGGTAGGAGAAAGTAATGTTGTGAGTAGAATATTAGATGCCCACACACATTAATTAGAAATTTCATTTATGTGCATTTATAGTCATAAGAAAAGATAAATTTGTGGGAGAAGCTACAAGAATGAATGAAACTCATTGGTCACAAAGTACCAATTAATTCCTCAATCAAGGAGGAAAATTTTCCTTCTTTTCTTATTGAAGCTCGAGTAGTGTTTGTACATAGCTTGAGAATGGAAGAAATTTGAGGAAAAAGAGAAAATAGAAGAAGAATGGCATTTTTCGTCTTTTCCAGGTATAGAGCATTCTGGTCTCTTTGAAATAAATTTCCCCCTTTGGAATGGCTTCAAGAAGACATTATATTCTTCACAAGAAACCGTTACGACTTCAAAAATGCTCAACATGCCTTTTCAAGTTCCTCTATTGTGAAGAAAAACTGCTCACTGACAGGTTAAAAACAAGGTCTTGTAAAACAACCATTACATTCAATTTGCCAGATTAAATATAGATGCATTCGATTTTATCTTATAGACTTTTACATCAAACTGTCCACGTGGTAGGAGGGGATTAGAGTGGTTACGGGGGAAGCCCTTTCACATTTTGTGATTTTCCATAGAGATTTGGAAATTTGGGACAAATTTCCTCACATCATCCACTTTGAACTTTCAATTCCAAGGACATGTGGCAACCTCTGATTGGAAATGGGGGT
Source organism: Taxus chinensis (assembly GCA_019776745.2). Lineage (NCBI taxonomy): Eukaryota > Viridiplantae > Streptophyta > Pinopsida > Cupressales > Taxaceae > Taxus > Taxus chinensis. Next base: position 43,555,579 of record CM034153.1, read on the forward strand.
CGGGGCCCTTTTTTCAACATTTTAACCCTTTTCTGGAAAAAATATCAAAAAAAAAAATTTCTCTGTCATCACGTTGCTCCCTGATTTGAGTAGGAAACATGGCATATTCTGGTTGGATAAGCGGATTGCGAGGCCTATGGAGGAGCCACAGAGCATTCTTAAACTTTTACTTCTCTTTGGAAAAATTGGATTAAATTTCCATCAAAGTTCCTCTGCCATGCCCCACAACGTCTATTTTGAATTTTCAATGGTGGGCTTTGCATCTTTGACTTTTTTCCTACGGGCTCAAGCTTTGACATTTTCCTTAATAAGCCTAATCAGGGCTATGGGTTACTGTCGACATTTTTTTTAAAATTTTACAAAGAGGCTTCATAAACTCAAATTTCCTTAATGGCCCACTCATAGGAATAGGATGTTATCAATGATGGGTTTAGTTCCTAGCGTCCAATGACTCTGACCAAATGGTGATCTGGCATTGATTTGGTAATTAGTACCTTACTGCCGCCACGTTTGGAATTGTGTCATAGTCAACACATGGAGCCATCCGTTGAGCCTTCCATACTTCATTGATTTTACCTTCATTTTATACCTGGGACACTTGAAAAGCCCGCACTTAATTGAAGACAGCACCTTGGAGTATGCCCCTGGATTTATGTTGTTATGACATGTAGAGCTATCTACTGAGCCCTTTTATACTTAGCTTATATTACCTGTCATTTTGTACCTGGGACATGTGGAAAATCCCACACTTAATTGAAGAATTTCCCTTGGATGTCTGCCCCTGGAGTTGTGTTGTTGCAACACGTGGAGATGTCCACTAAGTTTTTGAAGTATGAATGAACTGCATCCAATCAGAGAGACTCACGTATCACTTGGGGATGCTGAGGCAAAATTTTGATGGGGAAAGAAACACCCATTGTATCCTGAGTGTAGCAAAAAGGACACAGAGGAATATAATTTCATCATTTTTAATCCAATTTTGTGTAATCTACCTTCACAAACCAAAGGTCATGGAGGTAAAAAAAATGATTGGACGACCCATGCCATAAAACAAGTGATAAGGTTTCGGTCACAAAGAAGATCTGTAAAGAGGATATTTCGTGCACAAAACCGGGAGATGGAGAATTTCTCAAAATATGAAAAACAATGACTTAAACAACACTAGGGCACAATTTTTGCTAATTTCTTAAATCTCTAACTTGGTTTAGATGATCAACGAATGGCATAATTCTCAAAAAAAAAAAAGAATTTGGCTATGGAATACGTAGAGTATTTTTTCAGGAGACAACCCCTCATGTTAGCATGATGAAGTACTCAGTACCTCTCTAAATATTGTATGAGTAAGTGTGTAAATGGTAGTAGCCTTAAGCAATTAATAATTTAAAAGATGTGTTAAAGAAGCCTTTTAAGAGATGTTCATTCAGTGATTCATACACCTGTAAACATGTATTGGTGGAATGTTGTTATGTGACTTTTAAACCTTTTCTTGAAGTTACTTCTCATGGGTGAGGTTGTAACAATGTTCATGCTTAATAACCATTGTTGTTCTTTGTTACATATTTGGTCTGTACAAGTACTTTTCATTCAATTAAATTTGTTTCTTCATATGATATTTTTACCTTAGTCTATATGGTATGAATGATGCTTTCCTATGAAAAAATGAAATCCTTGTTTGTTTCCATCTTTAACACTCTTGCTTCTACTAATTGTTATTGTTTTAGTTTTTGCACTTTTATTGCAATCTATTAGAAATGTAGGCACAAATTCTGATTGGAAATTATCATTGAGCTCTTCTATTGCAACCCTGATACGGTGATGACAGGTTAAGAAACTTTTTAATTTTTTTTTGGCTTTTTTACAAAAGGGCTCTCAAATATCAAATTCCCTCAATGGCTTTACTTCTCCTTCTTTGAATTTTCAATGATTCTAGGGATTTGTGCTCTCCAATGAATACTCACCACGTGGTGATCTCAACTTTGATTTTACTTGGCCCTACCTTATGCCCCATTGGAGTTGCGGGTCACTTTGGATTCATTTCACATGAAACTATTGCAATATAGGGCCAGACTAAACCCTGAGCTCATCCCCCTTGGCCCGCTCATTCTCTTTGAATTTTGTACTCATGGGATTTGCATGATGGAACTAGCCATGATGCAATCTGGCACTGAAGTTGAAGAAGTTGCAACTTTTACCCTTTGAAAACCCAAAGGCAACCCCTGGAGTTACGTTCTCATTGCGATTTCAATTTTGGAACCGTCCACGTAGGTTATACTTTTCAACGATGATTCGGCTTTTTCATGGTCTGTGGGGAAAAGTTACAATTTTTTCCTGAAAAGTGATCATTAAAGTGTGTAAGTTCACCAAGAAGTCCTATTCTTTCCCATTCAATAGGATCTGACTATGTATGTGCATTCATTGGGGCCAAAATTTATACGGGGAAAAGACAACCATCAATTCACACTACGGGATAAATACATAAATAGGAAGAGAACTTAATCATTTTGAGTACAATTTTTAAATTTACTTCATGAACCAGAGGCATGGAGGTTAAAACAACTCTGATTTGATGACCCAAGCCATAGAATAAGTGAATGATTTTGATCACAAAGGAGATTGTAAAGAGGATATTTTGTGCACAGACAAACATGGAATGAGAGCCTATGGAGAATTTCTCAAAACACAGCAAAACATAGATTTAAACATGTACTAGGTCAGGAATTTTGCTAATTTATTAAACACAATAAACTTGTATGACTTAAACACCAAGTTAGGTCCAGGTCATGAGCTCAAAAAAATTGAATTTGGAGTATGAAAACGTAGAGCAGTTTTCAGGAGAAAATAACTTGCTCTAGCTTCGAGGGACATACGAGTGAACTGGGCATGGCTAGGGCACGACATGAGGATCCAATAATCTCAAGTTTGTAAAACATATTATGTTGAGTCAGTGCCTTATCCATTGAGCCTTTCTGAAAAGTCATGTACAATTCCGAGAACTAAATGGAAGAAGGAGGTAAACACAGATCCAAACCATGAGTGCACAATGAAAAAACATTACAAAATGTGCATGAATTACACGTTATAGAAAAGGGAAAATCACACCTACGTAAATTACCTATGGTACAAGACGAGGGATAACTCACGCTTTCATTGATGATACATTGTTTCAAGTATTTCACCATTTCGAGGCAATTTCTAATGGCGTTCTTTGATCTAAACATATGAGAGAAGAAATGCATTATCACTTTGCAAGTTCCATGAATTTGGAATGGGACCGAGCCATAATGAATCAAAATTTCTATGGCTACCCTTTGACTTCTCTTCTCTTATCCCATACCAGGACCAAATGTCTCCTTCATTTGAAATTCTCTTTGAACTTTAGTCTTCATTTGTCAAATGTTTTCTTCACTTTCAATTGATGTTATTTAATTCATATCCACCACTTGGCATCTTCTTTCTTACTAGCTTCTCTAAGGAAGAGGATCCTCTTGTCAATGGTTCATTTGTATTAACCATCTTCTATTTCTTACAGCAACTTGAGAGCTAACATCTCAATTGAGAGGGGAATCTTCATTCCTCAACTCCATACAACATTTGGAAAGGTGACATACCTATTTCCTTCTTAGGAGTGATCCTATCAGTCCCAAAATGCATCATATAACTTCTTGTGCCAGTTCCTTTGATTCTCATTTACTAGCTTGTTGATAATGGTCAAAATGTTTTTGTTACTTGAATTTCAGCTTACCCATTTCCCTTGTGGGTAGTAGTTAGATGAGTGAGATAGGGAGATTCCATGCTATCCATAACAAAACTTTTTGATCTCTTTGGAAGAGAAATAGGTGGCATTGTCTACAACGATTTTTTGTGGTATTCCAAAATGAACAATGATATTCTAACTTGATGAAGTTGCAAACTGTTTCAGAGTTAGATTGCTTGATTGGGATGGCTTCCACCCATTTAGTGAAGTAATCAATTGTAGTGAGTACATAAGTATGCCCTGCACTAGAATGAGGATTCCAGAACACCAATAAAATCTAGACCCCCATTACTGAAATGGTTCTTCAATCACCATAGGCTTGAGTGGGAATTGATAGCTAGTTGTGGCTTTCCAACAAATTGTTCACATGCCTTGCATTTGGAAACCCAATCGTAAGCAGTCCTGCAAAGATGGAGGGCCAATAATATCTCCCTTTGAGGATTTTATGTGCGGTGACCATTGTTGAGAAATGTCCATTTACAAGCTTGATCATGATATGCCTTGAGTAACTTTTCTTGTTGAGTCCTTCATAATACAGTACCTAAGGAAACAATTACATCTAGGCCTCTCTTTTAAAGTGCATGATTCTAGATCAATGAAACTTGGATGATTTTAGCTTAAGTTTCCTTCTTTATTTTGTAATCAATATGAGGAGGCCATTCTCCATAAGTGACCGTAATATGCAATGTAGCATACCACTCATCAGTAGTGGTGACAAGGAGTACCTCTGGACTGTCTTGCTGATTTTTAGGTTGAGCAAACATCATATTTTACTCCCTGATATGTGCTTTTAGAGCTTCATCTTCAGCAATTAGATTTGGACAAACCATTTCCTCTTACTAGATTAGAGGATCTAACCTTCAAGTCAGACTCTTGGGTCTTTGCAATCCAACTTCCTCTCTTAGCCCCACGATTTTGTTGAGTCAAAATGGACTTGATTTCACTTCATAGGGACCATCACCACTGTATGGGAATTGAGAATGCTAGAATCTCAAACTTTTAACAGCTTTGACCACTGTGTAGGCATGTTTCTCCAATTGGCTGTGCCTTAGCTCATGATTTTTCAAAGGACAACTCATGAAAACAATGGGTACTTCCAAACCTTCATCATTTTTCCTGAATAAGGACATAACAGAGAGTGTATGTTTTGATGCATAACAATACGTGATGAACTCCTTCTTGAAATCAGGAGATACAAGAGTTTGGGCTTTGGAAATGGCTTTCTTGATCTCCTCAAATGTTTTTCTTCCTTCCTTATTCAACTTGAAACTTGCTTGAGGCTTCATCATGGAAGTTATATGATTAGTCAATTCAGAAAACTTAAGTACAAAATGATGAAGGAATTTTACCTTTCTAAAGAATGAATGAAATCTCTTCTTTCTTGTTGGTAACGCTAGTGCTTGGATAGTTCATTGACCCTCTCAAGATCAATGTGTGCTCCATGTTTGTTCACAATGTGTCCTAGTAACTTACCTTATGTGACTCCAAAAATTGGAACACTTCTTTGGATTTAGAGAAATGCCATGTTTTCTACACCTTACAAGGACTTGCTCAAAATGACAGATATGGTCTCTCCTCCTCTTTGAGGCAAAACTATGAGGTCATCAAGGTAAATGACAATGTAATGTTTCAAATCTTTGAATAGCTAAAGTCCATTGCTCTCTGGAAAGTGGATCCAACATTGATCAAACCAAAAGGCATTCACCTTGCAGGAATAAAAAGTGCCCCAGAAGGTGTTGTGAAGGATTCATTTTGTTGCAATGATCTTCACCACAGTTGATTTTGTTGTACCCTAAGAATCCATCAAGAAAAGAGAGCATTTCAGATCTAGTGACTGCTTGTAAAATATGATCCATCATTGGAAGATGGTACTTGTCCTTGAGAGATGCCTGATTCAAATTTCAATAGGCTATGAGAAATCCTTATGTCCCCATTCTGCTTCCTTACTTGAAACATGTTAGCCACCCCTAGCATTGGAAAAGTCCAAAAGGCATTCTGATTGTAAGCATACACACCCCCACTTTGGCTAGTGAGAACACTATTTTGTAGTTTGTCAGGAGATAACACATACAAAGGATCTGGATCTGTATCCACTATAAACTTCACCTAAATACAAATCCAAACCATGTGGGCCATGTAATCTTGATTAAATCCTATCTGAACCCGCATTTTATCCATATTGGGCAACATGCATTAATGATATTGATCTAATGAATGGCTTTGTTCCCCTCTCAATGAAAATCCACACATAAATAGATTTCTCCATCAACAATTTTTCTCAAACAAGAACTAAGATAGATGCTACCCAACTTGCAATGTTTAACTAGAGATGCATGATTTAATACCTAAGATTCAATTAGTTCTAAAGGATAGAGACATTGGATCTAATCCAATTGTTCAATCTTCAGATTAGATACAAGAAGAATCCTTCATGTGTTTTCCCTTGATCCATGCCACCCACTCCTATCAATTTTGGTTGTAACTCTATGAGAAACAAATGAATGAGCTTAGGGTAAGGAATGGGATCAGAAGACTCTCTCAGGGATCATTAGGGTTTATTTACAGGGTAAAAAAACATCTCTGAATGGTCCCTATTGATTTGATCCAAGGGTTAAGAATAAACGCTACAATTGTTAGGTAAGTGTTGTCAAATTTCCTGCCCCCTGAGCAAAAATGGACAATATGATAATACCTTGAGACTAAAGATTCTTCCATAAAGATTTTAGGGTTATCATGATAACTTCAAGCTTTGAAATCCTTGTATGTTATTTCGGAGGGTTTCAGGATCCTCTGGGATTGTTCCTTCTTTTTCATATCTTGGAGGTTGAAATTGGTCTCAAAATGAGAAAATTGACTTTGGAAGGGTGCATAGTTTCTCAACTCAAGAAAGACAGTTAAAATTTGTATATGTTTTTAAGGTGTCTTGTCATACCCTCATTTCCCATTTGTTCACATAAAATTTTAGAAGTTTAAGAAAGGAAAATGTAAGGCTTGAAAATTTGTCAATCCCAATGCGCAAGAGCTAAAAGTGGTCAAACTGCTTGTTGAGTTAGTTGGCATGTGTTAGTGTGATTTGCATAGAGCGAGATCTTCATCGAAATCAATTTCGTGGTTGAATCTACATTCAAAAATCAAGAAATCAAGACAATGAGCAATGAAGGTCGTGGAGTCATCGCAGGACTAGAAGCTTGGGAAAGGTAGGCCGAGTTGAATTAAGCTTTTAGAGTTTAATTTCAGGAATTCTTTTCAGACAATTCCATTTTAGAATTTTAGATATTTTTGGGATAAAAAATGCCAAGCGAGTTGAAAATTCCAAAGCCCAAAACCCTGAAACTCTAAAATTCGGAAAAAAACTTCGGGAAAAATTTTTTGGAAGACGTTTTTGGAAAAAAATTTTAGATAAATTTTTGGAGAAAATTTTCAGATCTTTTCAGAATTTTAAAACTTTTGATTTTGGAGAATTTTTTTAGAACTTTCCTCTATAGAATTTCAGAGATTTTTCTTTCAGGTTTTTGAAGACTTTATTTTCAAAATTTCTCAACTTCGGCTTCCGAAACACATAGCTTAATTTATACTTCCATGTCGAGGGGAAAAGAGAAGATGAAGTAGGCTGTTGAGATATACAGTGAGTTACAGGGTGTGAGAACCACCATTTCTAAAGTGGACGAGGCATTTTATGAAGATAGTAACAACCTAAATTTTAACCCAGATCAAGTTGAGCAGCCATGAGAGGAAAAATTTGAGCTCCGAATCAGTCAAAATTATAGGGTTGACTTGGTCAAAACTTTTGTAACAATTTGCTATTTTTATGGGAGCATGTTCCCTTAATATTAATGAAATTTCTATTTTTACTTAAGTGTTAGTTAAGGGCCCAATTGTCATGGCTCAGCTTAAGAACTTATAAATAGTTAAATGCTTCAAGTTAGTAATATAGATTATTTTTGAGAGGATTTTCTCTTCAAGATTTGAAGAGTGCTTTAGAGATTCTAAGAAACCTTTTAATTATATTTAGAGTTACACCTTACTGTTGAAAATCTGATTTATTGTGTTGAATGGTTAATCAATGTTTACTTTGTGAATTTACAAATCCTTAATGAGAGTGTTTATATTACCTTTATTTCAAGTTATTTATTTCATGTTGTGAAGGAATAATACTATTATCTTTTATGTCAGTTGTGAAAACCTTATTTTCCTTCTGTATTAAGTTATGTCATCATTATCCTTAGTTACAGAAATAGATGTTTGACATACACATGTGTGTTTTCCTCATGATAAATTAATTTTGTGGTGAATCCAATTTAATCTATCCTTATGTACTATCAGGTTTAACAAAGGAATTTCTACCCCTGGTTTGTGGTATTTTGTACCCTTTCAAGTTGAGATAGGTGAAGGTTGTCAGTGATGCAAGTATCGCTCCCAAATTAAACCTTCCAGATGTTAATTTTAATTTGGTGCATCACTAACCTTAGTATAGTTTCATTTCTACAAAATCTCTTTCCTTAAAACTCATGAAGATGTTAGCTTAGGATTAGATGGTCATTTAATTACACTAGGAGTAGTAAAAAATTCAGTTTAGGAAGAGGAAGCCAGCCTTCTCCGAAGGTTCACCTCGAGCCCAAGTCCCACAGCTTGAGAGGTGATCTCATGTGTCCCAATCACACTGATGTCGTGATTCATTCTCAGGCCATTCGGGGGGTGCAGTGATTTGGTGACAACAATTTTTGGCATGCCAGGTGGGAAAAGAGGCACATATTTCATAGGTGTTTGTATTGTGTTCATTTCATTTCATTAAGTTGTTGTGCTCTTAGTGAAATTCCAGCCTTAGGAGGTATACCCAAGCACAACTGGCTTCTCCATTGGTCTAAGTACCCTACTCTCTGTGTTACAAACTTTCATTTTATCCATTTTCCATATAGTTTTCTTCCATGTCTTTCTATTTTCTCTCATTCATGAAGTTGTGCAATCATGACTTCATTTCCACAGTGGGACTCCCACTTGCAGCAGTAGTGATTCTTTACATCTTTAGGCTATTACAATTCACCTCCAAACCATTTTCATGATGAATATTAGTTTGAGCATGCATGTTTACATAAGCAAGATGCAAGTCAATTCGGTTATCCACCAAACATGGGGGTTATTGAAGAAAAATGGCATGAAGATTTTGGAATCTATTCCACACCTGAAGAGGATCACTTGTAGAAGAAGGTTCAAGAGTTGGAGCATAACATGGTATGCATAAGGATCAATGAAATGACGAAGGTAGCCCAGATTGGCTTCAGAATTCCATACCCATTGACTGGCCATATACCATGTGAGCTTAGCCCTTAACAAAAGCTTCAATTCATAATCAAGACGATGACTCAAGTTGGATAATGAATCAAGAAAAGGGATATTTATGAACGTAGTGTTAGTCAATCCTGTCAATGGGAGGCCCCTGCATTACCACCTTACAACCCTCTTCCCATGTTTCCATCTATGCAGTTTCAACTTGAACCCCATAGTCCTAATCTTCCAATTTCTACTCCTGCTGAGAATTCCTTTCCTTCACTTCCTATTCATCCATTTCATCATGAATCTTCCATGCCTCATCCTTCTAAAGTTCCCTCTTTTCTACAAGGGCCATCAAGACAAGATAATGAATCTCTTCCTCAAACAGTGATGGAATCAGTTAAAACCCAACCCAACCCTCCTCTTCTGGTCCTAAATACATTTTGGGAGGAGCATTGTCAAGAAATGAGAAAAAGGGAGGATTATGTGGTCAAAGAGAATATAAAAAGAGAGCATGCATATAATTTGAGGAAATGGGCTATAAAACTTAATATCAAGAAAACTTCATTTCTGACTAAACCTTCTGCAAAATTTGAGGCTCAAGAACAAGTAGAACAAACTAGTTTTGTACTAGAAACAAATCTAGAGTTGAATGAAGAGGACCAACAATCTACTTATTCAGAATGTAGTATTAATATTGTCTTAGTACCATAAGAGGAGTTTGAATCACCAAAGGTAGTAGAGTCTGTTAGAGAAGAAAATGTGGAAGCTGAAGAAGAAAGACTCTCAAGTGTACAAGCTGATTCTTATGAGTGTAATGATCCTACCAGTCAAGCACGTCAAGAAATTTCATCACTTTTGGAGCATTATAGCAACTTTCCAACATCATCATCAAATACAAAAATTGATCATAGCGGGATTATTTCCATGATGGAATCAGAATTTTCAAGTATAGATTATACCATGCAGGAAGTTTCAGATTCTTCCCCTTCTTCGTATTTTAAAAACTCTATTTTCTTATATGAATTTGATCTTGTAAATTTTATGTTTGAAGATGAGAAAGGTCATGGGGAATCATTTGCTAATTCAGGAAACACCATAAGTGAGGTTGAACCCTTTGCTCATTCAGAGAACAAAGAAGCAAATTTTCTGTCAGATTCGGAGGAGTATTTGGATGTAGAATAGCCTATAAAAATGCCCACTTTTGGATAACCTGTAGTTTCAAGTTATCTCCTTGAATGGGAAGAATTGGATCATTTGTAATTTTCATTGAATGAAGAAAGAGAGGAGAATGCGGGAGAAACTAAGTCAAATTTGAAGGTTTTGGGTGAAGATGATATTATTGAGATTTTATTACTTTCAATTCTGAAGTCAAACTTGTTTTATGAACAAGTAATGGTGAAAGGAAACCAAGGAGGTCTTCCATCCCTTAATTGTCCTAGAAAACAACAGGTGAAAGGATATGATCTTGCAGGTTTCATGTGGGATGAAGAGGTTAGAGATGCTGAAAAAATTTACCTTCAGATGAAAGCAGAGCTCGTATATGAGCAATACTCTTCAAACACTTACAAAGATTTTCAAGTGTTTCCATTGGAGCCTATAAGCAGTCCAAAGCAACTGCATGTCATGGATGAACTTATTGTTGTCAAAGAAGGAAAAAGAAATGGAGAGGACATCAATTTAGTACCATTCATTCATATAGGAGAAGAGTTGTTTGTAAATGGGCAACAAGAGGGAAATCATCTCATGGATTATCATTCTTTTCAAGGATTTCTTCAACAAGGCTTTCTTGTTAAAATTGAAGTTCAGACAAGCAAGGATATTCAACGGTTTAGACCATGTCCTATTAGGTACATGGATTCATTGAAGCCAGAAGAGAAGCTAGAACAAGTCACATTCACTTCAGAGTGTGAGGATGAGTTTCAAAATTATGAGGATCAATTACAATGCTTCTATAGGAAAAATGCAGAGAATATAAAAGAGGAATTATTTCTCTTTCCAGTTGATGTCTCAGTAGACCAAGTGGAGAATTGGGCCTATTTCAGTTTTTTACTCACATTCTCATCTATGTCCATTGTCACATCATTTGCATGGAAATCCATTGTGAGGAAAGGGAGCTATTTTGCACAACCAATTGTAGGGTTTGTTTAGATCAAATGTGCTCCCGATTAGTATGGGGTAGTACAGGTTTGCTTTCAGCAGAATAAGTGCAATGCACACCCAACAGGTTTCACTTGGGGGCATGTATGGTTTTCGGTTGTTTCATGTGTTTTTGTTTTCCATTGTGTGTTGTTGTTACTATTGTACATTGTGGAATCATTAGAAGGTGTCAAGGAGAAAGAGGGTTTGAATATTCCATAAGAGTTCATGATTTGATTTGTCCCATAGATGCCAAGTCTTAATCAGATTCGGTATACTTCAGGCTTAGCATTCCGGGGAGGTCTAGGATTTCCTATACCAAGGAGACTCCAAGATATATCACAGAGGATCAAATTTCTTTCAGGATTACAATATTGACTCCATACCCAATGGATGACTTAAGGCTTCTGGAATTATGCTTAGTAGGTACATACCTGAGAGGTCGCCAAAAATGTTGTCAATTTTTGCCCCTCAGGAAAAAATGGACAATATGATAATACCCTGAGAATGAAGAATCTTCCATAAATATTTTGGGGTTATTAGGATAACTTCAAGCTTTGAAATCCTTGTATGTTATTCTGGAAGGTTTCGGGATCCTTTGGGATTGTTCCTTGTTTTTCATATCTTGGAGGTTCAAATTGGTCTCAGAACGAGAAAATTGCCTTTAGAAGGGCCCATACTTTCTCAACTCAAGAAAGACAAAGTTAAAATTGGCATATCTTTTTTTAGGCATCTTATCATGCCCTCATTGTTAATAGAAAAGTTTAGAAGTTTAAGAAAGGACAACGTAAGGCTTGAAAATTTGTCAATGCCAATCACAAATGGGCACAAGCTAAAAGTGGCTGACCTGCTCATTGAGTTAGTTGGCATGTGTTAGTGCGATTTACGTAGAGTGAGCTCTGCACCAATCTAATTTCGGTGGTTGAATATCATTCAGGAATAAGGAAATTGGGACAGTGAGCAATGAAGGTCGTGGAGTCATCGCAGGTCCAGAAGCTTAGGAACGAGGCATGCCGAGTTGAATCAAGCTTTCAAAGTTTAATTTCGTGGATTATTTTCAGATAATTCCATTTTGGAATTTTAGAGATTTTTGGGATTAAAAAAGTTGAGCGAGTTGAAAATTTCGAAGCTTGGAACCCCGAAACTCTAAAATTAAAATTTTCGGGAAAAAATTTCAGAACTTTCCGGTTCGGAATTTCGGAACTTTTGACTTCAGAGATTTCTTTCGGAACTTTCCTCTACATAATTTTGGAGATTTTTCTTTTAGATTTTTGAAGACTTTATTTTTAGAATTTCTCCAACCTTGGCTTCCGAAACATAGAGCTTATTATCTACTTTCACATCAAGGGGAAAAGAGAAGATGAAGTAGGCTGTTGAGATATATAGTGAGTTATAGGTGCGAGAACCACTATTTCTAAAGTGGATGAGAAATTTTCTGAAGATAGTAACAACCTGAATTTGAACCCAAATCAAGTTGAGCAGCCATGAGAAGACATATTTGAGCTCTGAATCAGTCAAAGTTATAGGGTTGATTTGGTCAAACCTTTTGCAACAAATTTTCTATTTTCATGGGAGCATGTTCCCTTAATATTAATGACATTTCTATTTTTAGAAAAATGTTAGTTAAGGGCCCAACTATAATGGCTCAGCCTAAGAACTTATAAATAGTTGAGTGCTTCAAGTTAGTAGGGATATAGATTATTTTTTGGGAGGAGTTGCTCTTCAAGCTTGGAAGAGTGCTTCACAGATTCTAAGAAACCTTTTAATTATATTCTAAGTTACACCTTGGTATTGAAAATCTGATTTATCGTGTTGAATGGTTAATCAGTGTTTACTTTGTGAATTTACAATTCCTTAGTGTGAGTGATTATCTTACCTTTATTTTAGGTTATCTATTTCAGGTTGTGAAGGAATAATATGACTATCTTTTATGTTAGTTGTGAAAACCTTATTTTCCTTATATATTAAGTTATGTCATCATTATCCTTAGTTGAAGAAATAGATGTTTGACATATGCATGTGTGTTTTCCTCATGATAAATTAATTGTGTGGTGAATCCAATTTAATCTATCTTTATGTACTCTCAAGTTTAACAAAGGAACGTACACCTCTGGTTTGTGGTATTTTGTACCCTTTCAAGTTGCGATAGGTGAAGGTGGTCAATGATGCACGCATCATTCCCACATTAACCCTTCCATATCTTAAAAATCCCTTAATTTGGTGCATCACCACCCTTAGTATAGTTTCATTTATGCAAACTCTCTTTCCCTAAAAATCATGAATATTTTAGCTTAGGATTAGATGGTCATTTTATTACACTAGGAGTAGTAAAACATTCAGTTTAGAAAGAGGAAACTAGGCTTCTCCAGAGGTTCACCTCGAGCCCAAGTCCCACAGCTTGAGAGGTGATCCCATGTGTCCCAATCACACTGATGTCGTGATTCATTCTCAGGCCATTCAAGGGGTGCAGTGATTTGGTGACAACAGTAAGATTATTTAGATTATGGTTGTAAATTTTTAATTAAATCAAATGTATGTGTAAAATGGGTGAATGGGGCCACTTAGGGCTCTAGTGTGTTAAGTTAAAAATGTATCCCTTCTAGTAGATTTTAGTGATTAATTTAAGAAATACTTATCTAGTAATGATAATTAAATTGACATTAGATCTGGATTAAGAATAATTAATTAATAATTTATACTGGATCTATCCTATGAATGTAACTCTGCTAGTAGGAATTAATTAAATGTATATTAGGGTTTGACATCTTTGTAACTTAAAATAAAAAAAATTGCCGCAACCTTCTGGATAATAGTTAAAGGGTTAATGTGGTTTTTGAATGTCAAATTTGTGGGTGTTACAATTGGTATTAGAGCCATGGGTTCAATGCTTAGACCTCAAGCAAACTTGGAAACATAAGACACAACAAGAAAACATAACGAAACTCTAAACCTAGATCACACAACTTGCATAATGTTTTAAAACGTAGAAAACCTAAAAAATTGAAATAAAATTGAGAAAAATAGACTAACTCTTGCCTTGGCGTGTGCAGGAGGCGTGGACCAAACCAGGGGTTCTTACATGTGGACCTAGACTTACCACCCCAAGATCAAGAAGTAGCCACCATATTGCCTCAAATACTTCAGACATTACAAGATATTAATTCCGCTATACACGGAGGATCCTTGGGAGGGAGACACAATAGGGACACAGAGCCATCAGTAGTGGCTTGAGCACCTTCCCGATATATTGATGAGCATAGGGAAAAGAAATCCCACGTGGATTTAGTCAGACAAGATTCACCATAGAGAGGTCATGGAGACAGGGCTACATAGCACAGGCACAGATATAGGAGCCCTATACAACATGATGATTGTGTCGAGAGACCTAGGGGTAGATAGTCTACAATGGAATATCACATCAGAGAGATTATGAAACTCCATCCATCTCATTTTTCTAGGGACACTAGAGGATTATAGGAAGAGGCATGGTTGGTCAGCTTGAGTGGATGCTTCAAGCTATGTCTGTGTACCAACAACATGAAGGCTCATGTTTCCATCCACCTTCTAAGAGACGGAGCCGGGGTTTGGTGGAGGACTGAGGAGTAGAAGCTCCATGTGGATTCTGAGACAGTCACTTGGGAGCTCTTCAAGGAGTGGTTCAGGAGAAAATACTTGTCCAGGAGGTTCATTCAGCAGAGGATATATGAGTTCCATGACCTACGTCAGGATTCCATGACAGTGGCAGAGTATGAGAGTCACTTCTTGCACCTAATTTAGTATTAAGAATACATGTTGGATGAGTAGGTGAGGATCCACATGTTCATCAAGCTCCTGAACCTAGACATTGGAGGGGTAATACACTTTCATTTCCCGCAGACTCTATCAGAGGTCGTGGAAAAGGCATACATTCTGGAGGAGACTAAGGGGATGAGGTAGTAGGCCAGAGATAGAGTACAAAGTTGTATCCAACAAATGTAGGATAACAGATTGAGGGGGTCAACTCCTCCTTCTCGTGGGGGACATGGTTCTACATAGTCTTCATTTAGACCACCGCATCAGCTACCTCATCAACAAACTCACCCTCCATTTAGGCCTCCACAAAGATTCGATGCTCAGAGGGGATGAAATATGGGGCCTCCTCCTAGGGGACTAGTCAAGACTTAGGAACTACCTAGAGCTCAATCAATAGGAGCTCATTATTAGTGACCACAACCGTCCATAACAGGATCATCAGGATCCATAACACAGACCACTAGAGTACCTGCAAGAGCTGCTTCTCATTAGAGGGGACCTGGTAGTTGCTATGGGTGCAGAGTACTTGGGCATTATTGGAGAGAGTGCCCTCAGAACCCTAATAATAAGGGTAAGGCACCAGTTTTAGAGCCTACAATAGGTGACATGGATAAGAGCCACAAGATATATGTAGTGGTCGAGAACCGCCAGGCAGAGCACCAGAGTATGGTGATTGAGATGACAGGTAGCATTGATGATATTTCTATTACTGGTTTATTTGATTCAATCTCCTCAGATTATTTTATTTCTTGATTCGTAGTAGAACGATGCAAGATGGTGGAAGTTAGGCAAAGCCATAGTTAGGATGTGAAGATGGATTCTAGAGACAAGCTCACAGTGGAATCCTTAGTCAAGGAGTGCATAGTTGACCTAGGACCCTTTTCCACGACCTTGGATCTTCGTATCCTTCCGTTGGGTTCCTATGGGATTATTCTGGGCATGGATTGGTTATTTACACACATGGCTAGAGTTGATTGTTATAGTAAGGTAATATCATGTGTAGATGATTTGGGAGTGGAGTTAGTGATAGTTGGAGTTAGGAGACCCACCTCTATTCGCACCATATCCACTATGCATCTTAAGCGGTGTACATGAGGAGGTTGCCAATTATATGCTATCATGGTTAACGAAATATTATAGGATGAGTCTAGTGGACCATCACTTGATGATCATCATATCTTGAGGGAGTTTTCTGATGTCTTTCTAGGGGAGCTTCTAGGGTTACCTCCCCCACGTGAGATAGATTTTCACATTGATTTGGTTCCAGGAGCAGAGCCTATCTCACGAGCACCTTATAGAATGACCACCCATGAGCTATGTGAGCTCAATTTGCAGCTTGAGGGCCTTGTGAAGAAAGGCCTAATCCATCCTAGTGTATCCCGTTGGGGTGCACCGGCGATTTTTGTAAAGAAGAAGGATGGATTTATGTGATTGTGTATTGATTATCATTAGCTGAACAAAGTAACGATCAAGAATTGTTACCCCCTTCCACGTATTGATGATTTGTTTGATCAGATGAAAGGGGCCACAATATTTTCTAAGATAGATCTTAATTATGGATACCATTAGCTAAGGATCATGGAGGCAGATATTCATAAGACAACCTTTCATATGAGATATGGCCACTACGAGTTCACAGTAGTGCCTTTTGGTCTAACGAATGCCCCCACAATATTCATGAGTTTGATGAATGCGGTATTCTGAACATTTTTAGATCACTTCGTGCTCATTTTTCTTGATGAAATTTTGATTTACTCATGTACGCATGAGGAGCATGAGGGCAACCTTCGATAGGTTCTATAGTGTCTTTGTGAGAAGCACCTTTATGGGAACCTAGAGAAGTGTGCATTCTTTCAGGTAGAGGTGCAGTACTTGGGTCACATCATTTATGGGGAAGGTATCATAGTATGATCCTTCAATATTTGAGCTATTATGGATTGGCTCTGTGCCAACTAGTGTGACCGAGGTGCAATTTTCATGGGGTTAGCAGGTTACTACAGGAGATTTGTTCAGGAATTTTCTTGGATTACGCATCCCATCACTTCCCTTCAACAAAAAGGGAAGAAGTTTGTTTGTTTTAATGGGTGTGAGAAGGCATTCAGTACACTGAAGGGATTCCTTACGTCAACACCAATTCTTGAAGTGCTAGATCCGCATGGAGATTTCTTCGTTTGTACAGATGCTTCCTTGGCAGGACTAGGTGGTGTATTGATGCAGGAGGGCTGTGTGGTTTCCTTTGAGTCTCACAAACTCAAATATCATGAGCTCAATTATCTGACTCATGACCTTGAGCTTGCAATAGTTGTGCATGCTTTAGTTTGATGGAGACATTTCCTTTTAGGAAGGAGATTCATACTCAGGAAAGACCATTTGAGCTTACATCACCTCTTCACGTAACCCAATATTAACACTCATTAGTGGTGTTAGATGGAGTTTCTTTATGAGTACGACATGGAGATAGACCATGTAAAGGGGAAAGATAATGTTGTTACTGACACTCTGAGTAGACTAAAACATTTGGCTATGGCTACTTTAGTGGGAACAAATTTGTGGGGTAGGATTTTGTAGCAGCTTCCTCATGACAGTTTCTACCTTGCAGCAAGAGAAGATATTGAGTCTTAGAGACCCCTTGAGGGGAAGTTTGATGGATTTGCAATAGAGTCAGATGGACTTCTCAGACATAGAGGTCGGATCTATGTACCTAGGGATGGAGGTTTGAGATAGGATATCTTGGTAGAGGCTCATCGTGCACCTTATTCATCCCATCCAGGGGTGAAGAAGATGCACGCCACCTTGAGATAGCTATACCATTGGAGAGGTCTTTGGAGAGATGTAGCTCAGTTTGTGTCACGTTGTTTAGAGTGTTAGAGGGTGAAGGTCAAGCATCAACATCCAGTTGACCTTCTTTACCCACATGTTATCCTGGAGTGGAAATGGGACACCATTTCCATGGATTTCATAGTAGGGCTACCGATGTCAAGATACCACCACGATGCCATCATGGTCACGGTGGATAGATTGACGAAAGTGGCTCATTTTTCTCTAGTGAAGACCACCTATATAGCTAGTACATTATCGATAGTGTACCCGAATGATATTGTTAGAATGCACAAGATTCCATAGAAGATCATCTACGACCGCAATCCTTTATACACATCACACTTATGGACTATCATGCAACAGGCCCTTGGGACGAGTATCAACTTTAGCACAACCTACCATCCAAAGATAGATGGACAGATAGAGTGGGTGAATCAGATTTTAGAGGACATGCTTCAGATGTACGTCATGGATCATCAGTCAAAGTGGGAGGATTACTTTTATTTAGTTGTTTTCCTACAACAACTTCTAGAGTTCTATTGGGATGACACCTTTTCAGGCACTTTATGGTAGGGAATGCGGGACATGTTTGAGTTGTGATAGACTTGAGGACAAAGTATCTATTGGCCTAACTTTGTTATATGACATGGAGCAGTAGTTTGTTTTGATTCGTTAGAGGTTACAAAAGGCACATGTCAGGAAGAATAAGTATGCAAATAAGAGGAGAGTCAACTGTAGTTATGAGGTGGGCACGAAGGTGTTTCTTCATGTCAGACCTCATAAGAGTCCTATCCATTATGAAAAAGGCTCTAAGTTATCTCCTATATTTGTGGGTCCATTCGAGATCCTGGAGTGGATTGGTCCCTTAGCTTATCATCTAGCCTTTCCACCCAACTTGTCTCGCATGCATGATGTGTTTCACGTATCTGTTCTTAGGAGATATATCCCAGATCCATCTCATGTATTGGATTTGACTGCATTGCAGGTGTAGGAGAAGGGGTAGATGATGGTGGAGCCTGTGCATATTTTAGAGTGCACAAGACCCTGGGCCTTCGAGGCTGAGAGATTGATCAGGTGTGAGTCCAGTGGGATAGGTATGATGAGACCGCTGCTACATGGGAGGATGCTACGTTGCTACGAGTCCAGTTTCCACACCTATTTCAGTGACTTCTAGGAGGAAGTCGAGTCTAAGGGGAGGGGGATGTAGTGCCCACTCCTCTTTGAAACTTATTATATTTTTATTTTGATTACTATTGACTATAGACATGGATGTTATTGTATCATTTTAGTTTAGCATGATGTTAGATGATAGAGATATTCTGACTATTGATGGATTGTGATTCATAGTATGATTATGTGGATTCTTAGATACATAGAGAGACATTTTATATTGATGATGATGTGTTTTTGGAATATTTATTACTAACATTCAGAATTCTCTTCATGTTGAGTAGGATTTAACATTTGAACTAATCTTGTGATCTTGTTGATATTGATTAAATGATAGAATTGAGATGTTGTTGAAATTTTAGACAAATGATAGCATTGTTTAGTTGAGATGATGATTTAGCTATATGAGGATGTTTATTGATTGATATGCGTATATTTTATCTTTGATGTTTTTTATGCGGCCACAAGGCCGAAGGAGGTATTGTGTGATTTTGCAGGTAATTATATCACAACAATCAAAAGGGGGATTGGAGACCAACCACAATGGAATACTGGATGGATACTATGATGGTCACCATGGAAACTCATGTAATGTTTTTTATTTTTTATTTATTTTGTTAGGGGGTCCCCATGGGGGGATGACCTCCAATTGTGACCATGGGTTATGTGTGTGATTATTTTCCTTTTTATTTTATTTATCGTAAGGTATGCAATTTATTTGTCATGTAATTTATTTAATCATTGTTGATTAATGTGCCTTTATTAAGTAAATTAATCATGTTATTAAGTTATATGGGGATGTGAAAAAATGGGTCATTTATTAGAGTTGTTGGTCTTTTGGTCTATGTGATTTTGATTGAGTGTAAGTGACTTTGAGTGTTGTACACTCTACCTTACCTTGGAATTTCGGATTTGGGCTTAAGGGCCATTTTTTGAGGCTTGTGGGACAAGCTAAGATTGTCCCACACCTCTTAATTTCTTATACCAACCCTACATATGGATTGGGGGGTCAAAAAAAGACCCCATTATGTGTTTTGTAAGACAAAAAGTGACATTTATTGCACTTTTCTTACATGGGTTTTAAAGTTTGTCCTTAGGGGGTGTGGGTTTGGATTGTGTGTGTAAGAGGCTTGTCATTCCTCTCAACCACCAATTTATTGTGCATTGGGGTTGAGGTTTGACTTGTGATGTGGAGTTGAGGATAAGTGATGTGGCATCCTACGTGGAGCCACCTCACCCTCCTCTTCTCCTTTTTCTATATATGCAAGTTTATTTGTTTGTTTGGGGGTTACTTCATTTCATTTGTGCTCTTGTATTTTGGAGTTAGAAAGTTTTTGGAGTGCTTGTTGAATTCTTAGAGATTTTTGGAGTTGGATTGAGCTTGAAGGATCTTAGTATGTGATTCTTTGATCAAGTTATTACTATGGAAAGGTAGGATCTACACTCTTTTTACTTGTTTATTTTTATATGTGTGTATAACATGTATGTGAATGTTTTGTATGCTTGTTGGGTTCTTGGGTAGAATGCCTAAGTATGGTGTAGGAGAAGGCTATGGTAATCTTATATGTAGGGAGGCATAAGATTTTATTTCATGTTTTGGGAGGGATTTGGGTTGGGTGCCCCACCTTAGATAAGAAAATGCTTGTATTTATTACTTGGTTCTTTTGAGGGAGACAAGAAATTGTAGGGACACATATGAGAATGTGGGAGGTATAAGAGGATATTTTGGGAGGCATAAGAGTTGTGTATGGGTTTTGAGATGTATATTGGAGGGTTTTAAGGTGGTCACCTAATCCCATTGGGAGGCATAAGTGATCTCCCCATAGATCCTTTCTCCACTTGCTTTACATTTCAAGCCTCGTGCATGTTGAAAGTTGTATTGTTGTGATTGTTTTCTTGTGTTGAATGTGTGTTATATGGTTGTAAAAATTTGTATTTTGAAGCATTGTGTAGTTTCCATGAGTTGAATCCATCCTTTATTACATTTTGGTTGGGGCTCGGGGGCCAATGAGGAGGATAACTTCTTCTCCTCATTGGATTATTGGTTGGGTGGAGAGTGTTGCCTCTTCCCCATTTTTGTTGTTGTGATCAAAGTGAAGAAGGTTGGAGCTCTTGTGGAAGACTTGGGACTTGGATTATTTGTTGAAATCAAAAGAAATCCTTCATTGTAGAGATTTTATTGTAATTCCCACTTAAGGTGGAAGACTAGTAGATTGTATTGAAAGAAAAGTTGTATTATATATTTTGTTATTAAGTTGTAATATCATATTTGAAGAAAAATCATTAAATAATGTGTATTTTCCTTTCTCTTCAAACTTTTTTATGTAAAGGAATGAATTAGAATGGATATCATGTTTAAAGTTTACCTTGTGTTGAAAGAAAAGAAAGTTGTAAATTTTAATGTTTGATCACAAAATGAATTGGAAATGTTGTCATAGTTTTATTTTGGTTTGAAACAGTTAAAACCTCTCTGGTTTTGATATATGTAAAGTTAAAGTTATCTCTTGATATCTATTTTCCTTTAAACATTCATTTTTAGAGTTCTCTGGCCTACACAGTGACCAGCATCAGTCAGTCTAAACTGGCGTGGGTGTACATTGTATCGACATCAGTCACTGTTTCATGGTTACAATTTTGAAATTTTAACTTCTAGCTTAGATTTCAACTTAAATGATATTATGACTTGCTCAGTAAACCCAAATTTAATGTATGATTATTGGAAATGTCATTTAGAAAAGTGTAGATCTCAAAATGTAAAAGATATGATAAAATTTATAAGAATAGATTCAATTGATATTAACCAACATTGGCGACTGAACCACCGTCGACATTCCTATGACCGACATCGGTCGCTGTAAACTGCATAAATTATAATCCTTAAAACTTGAAGGACATTGCGGTGTTTTTGTTTGAATCAGATACCTTTGAGACTATTATGCTATCATGAAATTGAATAATAAGTTACTCCTGGTACAAATCCAATATCCTTTGCATTTAAACGATATTCTAAAAACTTATCTAATGCCACAGGAACCAGCGCCGGTAGTGGAACTGACATCGGTAGCATAGTAGTTACTGCGGTTGATCACCTGTGCGTGGACTATTTTTTTTGAAAACATATTTTCGACCAAACCATTGGCTCTTATGGACCTAAAATTCACCAAAATACAGATCCAACCCATGTGGGTCGTGTAAGCATTTTTGAACCCTAATCCAACCCGCATATAGGGATTTAAATACATTAAACTCTTTATCTACAAAACGGGTTTTCTTCTATTTCAATGAAAATAAAAAAAATAGAGAACTAATCAATAATAGATCTCAAACCAAATCTAGGATAGATGCTTGCATTGCAATAAATAACTAGGGATGCATGATTTAATCTAAGATTTAACTATTCTAAAGGAGGAGCGATTGGATGGAATACCCTTTTTCTTGCACATTATACCCAAGAAGACTCCTTCATGATTTTTCCCTTTATCCATGGAATCCAATCCTTCAACCTGCAAACCAAAGAGAAACAAATGAATGAGCATAGGGTAAGGAATTTTTAAGAAGACTCCCTTAGGGATGATTAGGATTTCTTTAGGGTAGATCTAATATTGTGGTCCCTATTGATTTGATCCAAGGGTTAAGAATCAACCCTATAATTTTTAGGTAAGATTATTCATATTATGGTTGTAAATTTTTAATTAAATCAAATGTATGTGTAAAATGGGTGAATGGGGCCACTTAGGGCTTTAGTGTGTTAAGTTAAAAATGTAACCCTTCTAGTAGATTTTAGTGATTAATTTTAGGAACACTTATCTAGTGATGATAATTAAATTGACATTAGATCTCGATTAAGAATAATTAATTAATAATCTAGACTAGATCTATCTTATGAACGCAACTCTGCTAGTAGGAATTGATTAAACATATATTAGGGTTTGACATATTTGTAACTTAAAAAAAAAAATTGCAGCAACCTTCTGGATAATTTTTTAAGGAATAATGTGGTTTTTGAACGTCAAATTTATGGGCGTTACAATCATTAATAAAAGCATATGCAAGAGATTATACTTTTCCTTATTACCCTAACTATATGATGTAGAAGCATCCAGGCTCACTTGTAATATTGCATTACCCAATATTAAATAACATGTTAGTTATGAAAATGAGCTAATTATGAAGATACCCATGTTTTGATAGTGTCATGTTCATGATATATTTTGTTTCTTGCAATATGTTTTGTGCACCTTAGCTTTTATAAATGAGCGTGCAACCTCAAAGTGCATGAGATTTTTATTATTGTTTTATTCCATTAATAATCATGTGAGTAATGTAAAATTTTTTACACCTACCCTATATTGTACCTATATGATGAAGAGTCCATGCAACCTTTATATACATGTAAATGTCTATAATAAATCAAATTGATTTCATCTTTGCAATGTTTGCACAAGAACGTAATACATAAATTTAGGTTGAGCGTAATTTGTGAGGCATGAAGATCAATACACAAGAAATACCCATGTATCATTTGAAGCAAAATGTTTAGAGAGGACAAACATTTAGTGGAAGAATCCATAGTGTAATATTTTTCGTAAAGGCATACTCAACGCATAACTTATGGAGTTTCAAAATACAACATTATTGAACATGCCAACATGGATTTTATCCAGTTCAAAATTATGAGCATTGATATGATTCAAGTACACCGAGTTGTTACCATTTGCACCTTATGATGCATAGAGGATTGGGACATATCTAATATCATATGGATTAATTTTGGATTTGAGGAAATGATCTAAGTAGGCGGGTCTTACATTTATACAATAATGCCACTACACTTGTGTTAGGGATGAATTTCACATGAGGTAGAGCTATTTTAGACCAACCCGTTGAAGTAGTGTTTTTGGAGAACTATAGTTGTAAAGATAAAAGAGTTATGTAGTGGATATCTAAAAATACAATATTATTGAGCTTCTCATTTTTTGAGCTTGATGTGTGCTATTGACATGCATCAACTTTGTATTGAATTAATAAAAAAATATAAGTTTGTGTTCCATTTTCATGTTGTGTTAAATTTTATGCATTTCCCTTATGTGATTTTGAGGGCTACAAGGTGAACAACATCTCTTAAATGGAACCCCTAACCATGACTACGTCATGATGATGCAATGCAAGTGACCCTCCTACTAACATAATGATGAGTTGATATTGGTATGTGTGTGTAACATTTCATGGATTCTCCTTTCTTCTTATGTGGCTTTATAATATCTCAAAATACCTATTTAATTTACTCTAAATGCATGAGTTACAACCCCATGTCATATATACCTCTTCGGTGCATCCCACATTAATATTTAGGTTTGTCCAACAGAAACATATAAACCCCAATATACCATGAACCTTATTTTGAAGAGGGTGATTCCATAAGAGAATTGACCCTCTTAGAGTCATAATAAATATTAAGTGTTTGTGTGATGTCTATAATTTATGTTTAATAGTTTTAATTGAAAAATGAGAAAAATAATGTAAAATACCACTAACTTTGTTTATATTAAAATTTATATATAAGTCAAACAATTTTTTAAAATATAAAATGTTTGACACAATTTTCAAAATATTATCATTTTAAAAATTGACATTTAAAAAAACTCTAATTATGAACATTAAATACCACGACATCATAAATTTTTTAAAATGCAAATATCTTATTTCAACCAATTTTTTTGAAAAATATAACCATGAACATTGACTACTATAACATCATAAATTACAAATATTTTATTTCAACATAGAAGATGAGACAAAACACTATTACAGTGTTTTAGCATTTGTTCTGGATGGTATGAAACAAAAACATATGTATACTACTGATTTAAGAAAGTGAAGGAATTGAGCAATGAAACGAAAACATACGTATACTACTGATTTCAGAATCTGAAGGAATTTAGCAATGAGCGAAATCAGGAAAAGAAACAATTTGGCAAGGGGCCAAATACCCAAGAGAAAGAAGCAAGCAAGGAGCAAAATTGTATAAAAAACAGCCGAGGGGACATAATGGGGACCAAGAAGAAGGGCACACAAGGGAATAGTGATTATTCCCGTCGCCTGAAAGCCGCCCAGTACCACCATGGCCATTAGCAGGACTTTGCTTCTTTCTTGGCATTTGGCGTCACAAGCCTTGACATCCATATGTGAAGGAAAATATGACCTTTGATATATCTCCCTGAACATGCAATAACAAAAGAAGCCTTCAACTACCAGTCTCAGCACAACTCCAACATAGCGAATCTGTGGCAGTTGGTCTGGGTTCAGGTCGGACAGGGATCGAATCCCACAGCTAATTCTATGGATGGCCTCTGCCACCACATCTACCACAAATATCGAAATCAAAAACCAGTAAGCTTTTTGATGCATCAGGCTGCCCAACCCTCCTCCCACCACAAATCCTCCAGTCGCACAGATCATAGAAGCTATAACAGACGGGATCAAGAAATTTACTGCATTCCAGTTCTGAACTTGTGTGATTCTTGTTCTTATTTCCATGACCTTCCCCCTGGGGTCTCTCATTAAGCTTTCGAACTCCTCTCTGACCAGACGGGTCTGCGGAAGGCCTTCAAGCAAGATAATCGAAAGCCCCACAAACACAAGGGTTATGTTTTGTCTTTGACGAAAGTCTTGGCTAAGAAAAATCATAAGAATGAGGGAAATGCTCGTACCCACCTTGAGAAAAACAGCGCCTGCAATGCTAATATCGCAGCTCTGAACTGTATTTGCAGGTTGCTCATGTGCTTCAGCTCCTACCCAGTCCCAATAAGGCCTAATTACGTACAAACTAACCGCCTCTATCACAAGCAGGCTCCAGCACAGCCAAAATATTGGTGTGGACATCGACAATCCGTAACTTCCAAGTGTAAGGACTATCCATCAACAGTTAGCTCCTGCCAACAGGCGGGTGAATCCCCGGATGGAAGAGAGATAATCCATTAAAAAAAGATCTGCAAAGCACACACGGGCTAAAATCCAATTAAAGAATTGAAGCTTTCGATTACATCAAACAATTCATCAAAAAAACATTCGATTACATCAAACAATTTATCATTAGGACGAAGAAATCATACGTAATTTATCATAACAACGAAATCATTCTCAGATTATATAATGTAATCTGAAACGTTGATACGATTTCTTCCTTGTCATAGATTACAAGACGTAAATCCAAATGTTACTAGGATTTATTCATCCTAATCAAGGGAGCAACTTTCTTACTTATAGTATTAAGTGATGGTTTTCAAATATAAAAGAAAGATGTATTATCGAAAATTGTCATAAATAAGTAAAAAATATGATCTCACTAATTTTCTAAGACTGTTAAAAATCTTCTAAACAATACTAAAAAAGATAATCTTTTTATGCTGACTATATTATAATATAAAATAATAATAAATAACATAATTTTTTTAGATCCTACATTTTAAAATTTTACCACTGAAAATACAAAGTTTTATACGATTGAAGGAAAAAAATGAAGTTCTATGATCCTAAAAATGATAGATTTTACTAGCAATCGCATGTGTACAATGCAATGTGAATGCCGAACGGTATATGTTATTTGTTTTAGAGGAAAAGTTATTAGTTTTGTAGTTGATGTTGATAAGGGGTGTGATTGATTTTGTAAGTGTAGAAATATAGATGAACCACTTCTTTTAAAGGTTTTATCTCTACATTTCGAACTTGTTACAAATTCGTACATATACATTTGTAAATCTTATATCATGAGTGGTAGTGTAAGAATATAAATGAATCATTACATTGAAATGTTCTATGTGTACATTTAAATTTGTTACAAAATCATACATATATAGTTCCAAATCTTATATCACGACATCTGAACTGAACATGTATACATGCAGATCTTTGTACATTTGTAGAATTTATATCATGAATGGTAGCCTTTTGTGGCTAATTTTATTTGTACTAAACATGAATACATTTGATACCCCTTGAATGGCAATGTTGCTTTGGATACAAGAAATGTTGAGTAAAGTAGTAGTGGAGGTGCTATCAAAATATATGGTAGTAAAATTCTATTCAATATTATAGAAAATCCTTTTTATCTAAAATTTGAATTCTTGGAAGATACATAAAACTGGAAGAAATTACCTCTAAGCTCTAGTGGAGGACTGAATCACGTGAGTCGGAGATGAAGATCTGGTTACGGATTGACCTCTGCATCACAATTGCAAACTCATTAAATTCACAAGCAATGAAGTTGGAATGCGGTTTGTATATACGTTACTTACCTTACAATTTACAACCCAATAAATGTAAATGTAAATCTAAAAAACTATCTAATTATTACCTTCTAAACATTTTGTGTTCAGAAGTGGGTAAAAGGCAACAATAGTAAATTCTAATTAAAATTTAGACTTTAGTATTTTAATATTGGAACCGTCCTTTATATTAATTTAAAATAAAGAGAGTTACATTAGCAATGGGCGATCAGAAAACTCATGGTCCCACAAAATGCCACAACGTCAAAATAGAAAATGTCACGTGTGCTACATCAAAACATTCAAAGGGCAAGCAAAGAACACATGAGAAAAAGCAAACCAGCCAGGATCAAGCACATGTCACAATAGCTGGAGGAGGGAGAGGGTCATCCCGAAGAGGAATAAATGCTCCACTATTCGACTTGGCCCTCGGAGCCCTTCAGTCCCTTACTCATTTGAACTTAGTGGAGCCAAACTTTAGTATTTAAAAAAAATGGAAGGTGATAATATAGTATCAAATTATAATACAAATACTTTAACTTCATTTAACTTTTTTAGTGGTTGTATATATTTTTTAATTTTTGTTTGTAATGGTGTTTGTTATCTTGTAAAATATATTTTAATGTTTTTTTTGCCAGCTGATTCATGTATTTGAGCTTCACTTTAATTAATATTATTATGATGGATAATATTAATAATATAAGATATTAATAATTGTTATTATAAATTTATTGAATAAAAAATAAAAAACAATAAAAGTTGTGAAAGTTGATATTTAATTCTTTTTAATTTTGATTTAAAACATAATATATAAATACAAACCTACACATGCACGTTGGAATATTTTAAAGATATATACGCATGCAATAAAACAAAAAATTAGAACATCTAATTTCTTAGATAAAAAGTTTTATTGCAATTTATTTTTCAAAGGACTATAATATATGTCAATATTTTTGGCACTTCGTAGAATTCTATTGGTAGTGGAAAATAAAATAAGCTTATAAGAGTAAAGGCTTCCAGAAATAGTTATTTTTGAAGAAAATAAAAATATTTTTGTGCCATCAAATTTTAGGTAAAGGGCATCAACACATATATTGTATTTTTTAACTGGAATATACAAAATCAATTAGTTGTAATGGTGAAGGCAATGCATTTTCCTTTAACAAGATGATGATAAATTAAAATTTGTTAATTTAAATGATTCTATTTTGTTGGTATGATATTGTATTTATAATTGTAATAATGGTAAGATTAAAGCATATCTTAGTATATTTTAATAAAAATATTATAGCCAAAGACATTCAATTAATAGGAAAGAATGAAATTGTAGAAGAAATCATAGATCAATGCATATTCTTGTTCATCTAGTTTACAAAAGTACTCAAATGAAAATTCCATCAATTTCACCATAAGGTAAAGTTTTTGGTGGTCGAATCACCCAAAGTTTCAAATAAATATAGAGTTTTTAAAGGAAATATTAATCTACATATAGTGGATAACTTGTTAGATTGGTCAAATTCTTAGAGAAAATGAAAATTACAAATTTTAAAGTCTATTAACCCATCTAAAAGTGGTGGAAATCCCATATTATTAAGGAAGAAGATTGAAATAGTAGGAAATCCTCAGCTATCCTAGGTTACATTCTTGGAAGCCTTTGAAGATGAATAATATTTTGAATATTTCTATAATGATCTCTACATTCAGGGACAACAACTATAGTAAGGATGTGAATAATCAATCTAATCCTACACATTAGCCTACAATCATTGATTCAATCAAAAGTGAATTTGATTAAGGTTAAGATGATTTGTTATGCAACAATCAATATGTTAGAGTTGAAGATGAAGAGAAAATGGGATGATGTGCCAAGGTAGAAACTTTCTATAAACAAGAAACAATAGTACAAGATACATTAATACTGTGAAAATTAAACAAACATTGTATCTATTGCAATATAGAGTGTCATTCTTGAAATAATACTTTGATTATGTAAATAAAATAGATTTTTTTAATTCGGAACCTCATACGGAATCATCAACAAAAATATTATTTTTTTGGTAAGAACCACTCAAGAAACCCCTATATTGCAAGTTGTTGAAGAAAAAAATATTTTCCATTCGTGTGGAAAGGAAAACAATGGAATTTTCAATTAATAGAAGTATAATGAAGAACCTCATCTCTAAAGAAATTGTTAAGCCACTATATTATTTAATCATGTCTCAAATGTAACCTTACAATACTATATGACTTAATTCCTAGAACAATAAAGGTATGCATGCTACTTTACATTGTTGTTTCTCATATTCTATCTATCGTTTCAAAGATGAGTTAGTTTGTGATGTAGTGCTAACTGATGTTTTTAAGTACTCTTTGGGCATCCAAAAATGTATATAGTCACCAATTTGTATACAATTCCAATCCTTACGTCATAGTTTTAGTATTGGATAGTAAGAGATATTTGATTCATGAAGTGATTCCTTGCTCAACACAATATGGCAAGTAAAGGCCCAGTAAGATTAATGTTCCATACTGTTATGTACACTCCATATTAAAAACTTTATATCCTACTAGTGCATGACTTCAACCAGTAAAGACATGAGATTTTAGAATCCATGTATATGTAGAACTATTCTAGACCACCATATCAAGTAATCAGAGTAGGCGAACTCTTGTAATAAGACAAACAATTTACGAGGTATCATATACAAGATAAGGTTATAGACTTGTATCCTAGACTCAACAAAATCCATAATTTCTTTATAGTCAAGAGTGATTGGTCTAGGAATATCTATCAAAAGTGGTTTCCAGAACATTGCCAATTCTGTATTCACTACTTTTCATTCACGTAGTTCCACCTCAACAAAATGTGGTACTTGATAACCTCCCATCCAAAAGTTCACAGTATCACAAAGACCATCTTTTCATATTTAACATATCTCACAAAAACTTACAAAGTGGTGTTAAATACCCTACACACTCTTGTAGTGGCATGAACCAATCTATGTAGTATGAGTCTACACAAACCCAAGCACTGATCACCAAACCTTATGTGGAATACATCATTGGCTTCATTAGGGTACCACACAACCCATGCCAAACACAAGATAACTCACATAGCATGGTAATGTGATGATATGTATGCTAAAATTTTGTAATCTAAGTGACAACATCCTTTTCAACATGACACTATGTCATTCCGTGTCACATGGTACTCCACATAATTGTCGTTATGCTAGAGTTTCCCTCCACATACCACATGAATTTTAAAGCCACATAATAATTGAGTCACACAAGGAGTTCAAGAAATGGTTTAACCACCATAATGAGTCTTTCATTTTTCATGGAAATGTAACCTATATGTACATACATCTATAGTTTAGATAGGCAATTATAGTAGAAGCTAGACAACTGTACATCTTTCTTAAAAATCTGCCATATACAAGACATGCATATAAATAAATACATTTATTATTCTAGTAATACTATCTAAATCCACGTTTAAAGTTTTGTCTGTCGTTCACCTCCTAGGCACCACATCATTTATAGACCTTTATGACTTGACTTTGGTTATTTATGATATTTTATTAATTTTCTCTTATACATATTGTGGTTGGCCTTACATTTTCCTATCACATGTGTTTCCTATAAATATTCAACATAGTCATTTATCATATGACACTTGTAAGTTGTAAGCAATTGCTTTGATTCATATAGTATTGTAATATGTTCACTCTTGAGTTCTTCATGTCCATTTATTGCAATGCATTTTCTTTAATGTGAGTGCATCCAATAAACATGAATGTTAGCGATCATATATCATAGTTATATAAGAAAAGGGTGCTTATATAGTTTATAATATTATTGCTCTTTCCTTATATAGTTTAGAATGGGATTTGCAACATGACTCGAAAAATAATAATAGATGAATAGAATTATATCTAGAAAGACGCAATGGTCATTCTAGGAAAGCAAAATCTGTGTATCTTATGTAAAAACGGAACAATAAGTCATTCAACAACGATTTTGAGCAGCTGATGCTCAGGTAATATAGAAAAAGAAAGTGTTCAAATAAGGTTATGGAAAAACAATCCTGAAACCTACCTTGAGAAAAAGAGGTCCAGGTCCAGTTCCAATTCCATGGACTCTTTCCAGTGAATTATATAAAAACTTTGATCACAACAGTGAAGCAGCTCCACAGGGTCACTGAATCGTCATATCTGCATACAGCAACCAGCATGCGCCAAAGTAGCTTAAACTTGGCGGGAAGAGGACTCAAGCAAATGAAAATATTTTCTTGCAAGTTTCCTAGTTGCAGATCGGTGTTTTACCTTTATTTTATTTTCTCTCTCTTTAGTCCGCACCCAAATAAAAAATTCGATACCCACTATTAAAAGTAATCGCATATTTAGTTCCACCGTACGGTTGATAGCATATAAGCACATAATTTTTCCAATCTTTAGCAGCACTTTGATAAAAGTAAAGCAGAGGCAACGACCCCACACGGTGAACGCTACTAAGGAATTAGATACTTCTGTTTCGAGATTCTAATGTTCCTTGCTTTCTACGCTAGGGGAGGTCTAGAGGGATGAACAAGAAAAACCCTACAAGTCCAAGTGTTGGTTTATGAAGACTATTGTCATTCTGCAATCTCCGTGGATCCGAGTCTTTAAAGTCACCGATCTACTCTATTGAGTGTCTTGAGGTTGACCTCACAAAAAACTCAAAACATCTACCACCATTCAGATTAGTTCTTAGTGTTTCATGCAATATGCTATGTATATCAATCTTCCCAACACATGTTTTCATTGGCAACCTTCTAACTAGACGATTCAAAAGTGTCCCAGCATGTCTTTCTCCAAGCTAGTTGATGGGCCTCTATCAACTGAAAACAAAGTAGTGACAAAAAGAATGATTGCTAGACCACCAAGGTTAATAAAAAGTCATCTGATGGGTATAAGAACCCTAAAGCAATCAACATAGTTTCTAATAGAACACCTCAACAAAACATGCAAAAACAAGAGAAAATTATTTCCTCTCTTGTGTCTTTTCTCTATGTTAAGAACTCTTTAGTCATCCATTAGAGCTAAGTTTCTCAAGATAATTTTATACAAATACATGTTTTCAAGGATGGGATGTCAATAATGATAGCTCAATGCTCTTAGCACTTTCATAATCCACCTTAGGGTGGAAGAAAATCACCTCAATAAGACTATAGGATTAAAGGCAACTTCGTTTCTGTATAAGATTTTATCTTTCCAAACAAATGCCACTCTTTTAATTAATAATTTTACTACTCTGGAATCTAATGCAAATTACAATGATGAACAAAAATATGTTTTTGTCTAGGATTCTATCTTTCCAAACGAACTCCACTCTTTTAATTAACAATTTTACTACTCTCAAATCTAATGCAAATTAGAATGATGAATAAGGGGAACTTCACAATAAAGAGTTTCCCACAAAAAAATTATATCATGGATTGTAAGAGATCTCACAGAGTTCTTATGAACATTCTCTATGCATTTTCAATGTCCATGGATTGGAAATCTAAATTTTGTTTATTTATAGAAAGCAAAGATTTTAAGTCTCTTACACTTCAAAATTCTTTGAAATTTATTTCAATACATGCCACACATTGATCAATACTTATTATGAAGATGGTGATGGTAGTTTAAGTATGTTACTCACCCCATAATTAATGTCCTTGATTATGACATTGTGTGAAGGTGCATCACATAGAGCTATTTAGTTATTCTCGACATCAATAAAAAAATCATTTGGCATCATTAATCTTTATGCCTCTGATGATGCCCAAAAAATATTGACATTGTGGCAAGGGTTAGACAATAATATTCTATAGGCTTGTCTAAGGTGACTTTAATCTGATTGATCTTCTCGAGGACATAGATATATCCCTTCTGATGTGGCAATATATGGGAGGAAGTGATGTATGGTTTTATTTTAAAATCCATTGGGGATTTTCAAAACCCCTCTTTTGGTGCTTGGAAATTACTTCTCGTGTTTGGTTCATGTGGTTTAATGTTCTAGTCAAATATGATAGGGTTCTCAAAAGACTCTATTGTGTTATGATTTCCAATTTACACATGTTTGAATTTCATACCTTTGACATACCTGATGTCAACTTCTATTAAG
The DNA here is from genome assembly GCA_019776745.2 of Taxus chinensis. Classification (NCBI taxonomy): domain Eukaryota; kingdom Viridiplantae; phylum Streptophyta; class Pinopsida; order Cupressales; family Taxaceae; genus Taxus; species Taxus chinensis. Next base: position 43,588,942 of record CM034153.1, read on the forward strand.
ATATTTCCCTTTTCAATCACAACCCCATTACCTTCCCAATAGTTTTGGATAGTTCTCAACTCACCATGTACTTAGTTCTTCATTAACACATCTCTTTTAAACCTAATAAACCCATCTAGCTCATTTTTAAGGTTTAGAACCTTGTGCCATGTCCTCATATGGTGTTAGCTATATTGATTGGTTAAATGATGTAATTATCACCACCACACCTTTCTTTGCCACTTTTTCAAACATGTTGCATGATTTAAATAATTGTATTGAATGTGTGCTACAAAAACAATTTTCGATTCTTTGCTTAACATGAATGCAAACCCTTTGATCATCAATGAAAATTTGTGGTGGTCGGGCTTAAACAAAAACTCAAGTATGTAGAAATTCATGTTATTAAGGAAGCTCAAGTTTTTCCTTTTCCTCATTCACTCAAGGTTAGAGATCATGCCTCTAATTTATTCTTTAAACCTCTATGAGCCAAACAAGCCAAGGAGAAAATTAAATCCATTCTAATGCACATAGTCACCTTAGCAACCTCCTTGAAAGATTTGTGCCATTTTTTATCACTAGAAATTAGAGAAAAACTCTTAGGAGATCATATAATAATGAATGTAAAATTTACATGAATGCCCTCATGTGCTTCCATGCAAGCTAAAACCCATAGCCAGATGTCAATGTGAAACCTGACTATAGATGAGAATTTTACAACAATGCAATGTATAGCTAATGATAGTGGCGGGAATAAATGTGTTTCCTTATGAATTTTTGAAATCCAATCGGTAGTATATGTATCATGATCTTATATATGTCTATAGGAAAGCTAAGGAAAAAAATCCTTAGGTAAAATTATTAACAAAGTTAACATTAAATTTATACTTAAACCTAATAATCCTAAGGTCAACACAAGTTAGAGACCCGCCACCCTATTTAATCCCCCTATAAGATAATAGTATATATTTTAACACTTTGAATCTACCATATGTTGGATAATGTAATGCTTTTGGGGACATACCTATTGTAGCATAACAACACTATTATCAAAGGTCCATGGAATCACAACATCAAGACATGAAATAGGATGTAGTATAGGATAAAATAATTTTAATCCTTCTAAACAATGAGAAAAAGATGAAACATACCATAACATACAATGCACAATAGCTACTTTTTTATTTTCCTTAGAAGCTTGTTATTCCTCTACCTTTATCTTATCTTCTACTTCTTTCCATTTTTCTAATTATTATTTTTTGACCTTTTCTTCTTCTTCCTTCCATTTCTCCCCTTCTTTGTTTTTTTTCTATGTTTTATCTTACGCAATTAATTGTTTTCTACTCTATATCTTCTTATTTGAAATTTGTTTTATCCTTATCCTATTTCACTTTTGTCTTTATCTCTTTTTCTCAACTTATTCTTTTTCTTATTTTTACAATATTTAATTTGTTTATTCCTTCGTAATGTACTTTTCTTATACTATTGTTTGAAGAGATTTCTTGGCAACTTCCCCCTTCTATTTTCATTATACTTATTTTTAATTTTTTTTAATTGTAGAAAAAAAATTATGCACTTTACACATAATTTAGCCCAGTCTTATACTAATATTCAAAAGGTTCTCAAGTGTACAAAGTACTAATTAATCCCGCCTTTTGGCCATATTTATTTTATATTTTATTTCATAATTCCAATGTATTTTCTAGCACTTATCTACCCATTTCGTAACTATCCCGTCATTCTAGCCTAAACTTAGGGTGCCCCAGCCAATACTAAGGCACCCCGGGGTGCCCTGGTCCCACTCTGGACACACTGATCTATGCACATCCTTTTTCACTTCTCTTTGGGGCCTTTCTAGCCATTTTTTGTCCTTATCCTTTTTACAGTCATCCTTGTCAAGATTAATTACAAACTTAAGCTTGAGAGCCCTATAAATACAAAGCTTGTAAGACCATAATAAGGGTCCTAGCACATAACAGTACACACTAAGATCACTCCATCTAGAGTTGCATCCATTCCATCACTTACATCCACATAATGCCATGTATCAAGGCTAGGATATCTACATCACACACACTGCATAGGGGGAGGGATTCTATTCTACTTAGTGCACACATACTATTTACATTTTCTATAGTGACTATTGCTTGCTACTTCACAAAGTGCAACTGGCACGAGTGCCTCTAGGTCACAACATCTACACAAACACCAGAACTACATCCAAGTCCGAAATGTAGTGCAACGCTCAGTGATACGACTACAAGTTTGGCAGCTGAGGTCAGTTTGACCCATTCATTTGCATCTTTTATTTTTCAAGGGTTGGATACTTCTCTTTGTATTGTAGGTCATTTTCCAGCTCATTCGGTAGATCTACGGAGACACATAGGGAAGGTTCTGAATCAACTTACGACCATACCAGTTGTAGGTTTTGAACATTTACAGTGATCAAAGTTCCCAGATTGTAAACTAGGGCACCTTGTGGTGCCCCGGTACACTCCCAGGCACCCCAGTCATTTCAAATCTTCTAGATCTATCCTTCGTAGGGTCCCTGAGTGTTAGTTTGCACTTCTTGATTTCATTTCGAGATCTACGACAACCTGTGACTTCTGGAAATCAACTAAGCTATTTATCTTCCTTATCTTGCACATTTAGGGTTTCATTTCACTTATAATAGTTTTACTTGCATTTATTTCATATTGTTTTAGTCCATTTACTACAACATTTTAGTCCTCCTAATTAGATTAACATTAATATCCTATACCCCCATTTAGGTCTTTAGGTCACATTTTTGTTAATCATTTTGGTGAACCCAACCGCTTTCACACTTAGGATTCTTCTTCTTCTTCTTCTCACATGGGTCGAGATTCTTTATCTAATTTACTTAAAATACATCCCACTTATTAGGATATTTCCCAAAAAATCCCTAGACATTGGGTATTTTGATGATGCCACCACACAAATTAAGTTATATGATTCATTGTTTCTTTGTTGAGCTTGAATTTGACGACCCTCCATCTAACCAACCCATCTTAGACTTGATTCAGGCCTTACAAGTAAAATTTACTGTCATGTAATCCACAGTATATCTTAGATATTAAGGTCAACGGTCTAGGGATGCCTCTCAATCGTATACTTCCTCTATGAAATATATGGAATCAACGATCACATCTCTTAGATCTGACATCCAACAACTTAAGGATGTTTCTCAATCGCATCTATCCTCTATGCAATCTATGGAATCCACGATCACCTCTCTTAGGTCTGAAATTCAACATCTTAGGGATGGTTCAAAATCACATGTTTGTTTTCCTTCACCATATCCTATTCAATATATGTCTATTGCATGTCATATATTTGAACCTCAAGGCATGCCATCTCTTTAACCTCTCATACTTTATTGCAACATTAAACCACATGACATTCTCACTAAGCTTCTTCGTCATCAATTGATCACTCTACCACATATCGATTACTATCCTCCTTATCAAAAAACACAGTAGGAAGATTGTCCATTTTTCCATTATCATTGAATCAATGGACATGATGACAAATATTTTCTATACTTTACAACGTAGAGTCAAACATCTTGAGTGATAAGGATGTATCTCATTCACTGCAAAAAATCCTATTGCACGCCCACATACAACTTCTACATCTAAATGGGCTCCAAAATTTTCTCCTTCTACATCTAAGGAGCATCACCCTACCATTTCTCATGCACCTTCTTCAGTTAGTCAAGAGCCACCTAAGCAACAACCTCCTCCATTAAATATATCAACCACATCACCAAGTCATACACAATAATCACTGCCTAAGGTTAACATTATAATTGTAGCATTTGCTATAGATCCTACATACGTTGATGATTGGAACCCAGAAAACCTCTACTATGATGAAGAAACATGTGCTAGTGATACTTCCCTTTCACATCTCATCACTTTTGTGAAGGAAATTAATCCATATCTTGATCCACTTAGTGTCTCTTGATTAGACCTTCATCTCGTATACACAAGGGGGCATAAAAATCACACATTAACCCCCTCTTCTTTTGGAATAGTCATATATTCTAACATCATACATGTTGTAGCTATCACTTATTGTCATCTCCTATAGGAATACCATATCACTTCATGCATTTTAACACCCTCGTTACCTGATGACACACTCTTGTTCTTTGGTTCACACTAGACTATTGAGGGAGTACAATTCCACTGAACCCCACATATTGCACTATAGGTTTTACACACTTACATTATATCATCATAGTCTACATCCTACATTATCTTCTACATTTATCATCTCATCATCTATCTCACCCATGCTACACTAGTCATCATTATGTATGAGTCTAGTTTTATATTTCATCCATACATTCTCTATTTACGCTAGGTCAAATTGTCTATGGGTCTAGATTTACATGTCATCACTATTATCTACACCTACATACACATCTTATATAGCCTACACATCATACATCTCCTACATTGCATAGTTACCATCGCGCATTTATCTATCATCTACATTCTACATGCTACACTAGATTCCATTATATATAGGTCTAGTTTTATCATCATTACATATTCCATTTCTATATACTTTGCATATCCTATATACATTATACATACTATATTGCATTTTCCACAACATTAATTTAACTCCCATCTTCATCCCTTGGTTTTTTATGCTACGTTATCTTCTACACACTGCACTCACTTCCCTCAGATGCACTTTAGTTCCTAGGTCCATACTCGACTTCTGAGGGTTTACCAATCAAATGGACCTTACATACATGTGACACACCATCATACAACATTCATCGAACTAGTGACCAATGCTCTAGACTATATCGTCACCCACACTCATCATCACATACCATAGTGGTATACACATTAGGTTAAATTACAACTCTTTTCATCAAATTATACATCATCCTATTACATTTTATATCTCCTCTTATATCATCCTCTTACATTATTCCTTTTTTTCCAATTCCAAAATTATTCCATTACATTATCATGCCTTCAATCCTCATGTAGTGGTATACACCTCAGGCTACATCACCACTCTCTTCATCAATTTCTCATTATCCTCTTACATCCTATCATCACATATTCTATTATCCTATTCTACGTCATGATATTACATCATCATTTATCCTACTCATCACTTAGTGGTATATGCTTTAGGCTAAATCACCACCTCATTCTTATTCATCGCTTAGTGCTAAATCACCACCTTCCATTATCCACCGAATAATCATACATGCTTCATATGCCCTTATTATCCATCCCATAATGACATATGCTTCAGGATAAATTGTCACACATTTTCATCCTTTCATCTTTTAGTGCTATATGCTTAGGGATAAATCATCACTCATATATTCAACAAGTCGTGTTATACACTTAGGCTATAGGGTCAACGAGTATCTTTCCATATATCTCATTCCCATACACTCATTCTATAGTGATATACACTTAGGGATAAATCATCACTCCTCTATTCAAAACAGTCATAATGTACACTTCCGATATAGGGTTCACACACATCTCTCCATATGTCACATTCCATCACCACTACACATACATATTCATCCCAACGCACTAGACACAACCTACACTAGTTGACCATTTCCTGATGACACACTATCATTTACAATTCATTCTTGACTGTTGAGGGGGAAAACAAAATGAACATCACTACATACGCTTCCATCCACTTGGGGGCACATTGCTCATATCATTCCATTTTGCATTCTATTCCATCTATCCACCACATACTACATTGTCTTGGTAGCATGTACTCTTTCTTACTAGTGTTTTACATGATCACTTTACTCCACATGTTAGATTTATTTCTTCTATGTCATTATCATACACACATGAGTGTTCATGCCTTTGTCTAGTGTGATTACAGATACAAGACATTTATACGTGACATGGATGATCTCCTTCTACCCTTATTATACTGGTTACTGGGGGCATCCACATTCGTCTCATATAGGTGTCATTGTTTAATTTTGTACTTAATTAACATCTTATACTACTTGTTCATACACGCTTTGACATATTAGTTATCACTCTAACATGCTAATGGGTGTTCTATGCGCAACACTCGTTTTGTAGGTTTACATGTTACCATGACTACTTGTTTGTTTCTACTTGTCTTCCATTGTTTGTTATTGTATGCAGGATTTTCCTTTTGCTTGTGTGCATAATTGTATGATGTTTGCGTCCTTGATGGCCTTGCATGTCTTGCAACATCGTGAGTGATGTCCCATGTTTGAAACCTGATTTGTGCGGTCTGCTTGTTTTCTTGTGTGTTTACACTACTTTATTTAGTAGTTTCTAAATTATCTGCATATTTTACACTTATTACATGCATGTGTTTTTGAGCTAACACTTGTATTGGATATCCATCCCCTTTTGTGCCCATCTTGATATCTACTAAGTGTTTCCCTTTCCCCTTACAAGGTAGAGTTATAAAGGTCAGAGTGTGGTTGGTCCTTCCTTTTGGGGCTAAATTCTCCTTCCAGGGTCATCGCATGTGCCCCCAAAGAGGGGGGAATCATTGAGGTTTTTCTATTAACACAACATATTTACATCAGTTCAGACACAATGAATGAGTTTAGACCATTCTACGAACTCCATACATCCACTGAATAATCATATATGCTTCAACGGTCTTAACAAGACATGGTGTCCTTTGGGAATTCTGCGGAGTGGTTACATGCTTGTGGGTTATAGTGGGTGTGCCTCTCTTGAGGGGGAAAACAAAATGAACATCACTGCATACGCACTTCTCATTTGCATTCTATTCACATCTATCCAGTGACATCGAATCTCCAAAAAAATGAGGACAATACAAAGATCTCTTCAACCCATTTCAGCATAAGTAGTTATAGTTAGAGGACACAAAGAATTTCCTCCCTACACTTCTTAATGTCCCATGTTTGAAACATTTGTGCCAGGGTGGCATGAGATCATTCAAAAAATTTGTGACAGTATAGGATATCCTTCTACACCCTTTTTATCAACATGGATCAAGTGCACATGTTCCATTTCCAATTTTTCTAGTATATTTTACATTTTTCCTCATCATATTTTCTTGTTCTCTATGCAAGTTTCTTGGACTTATTCAATTTCTTTTATTTCTTACTATTTCGTTTCACACATTCATGCACTTAGTTATTTGAAGTATTATTTCTTGATTATTCCTACTCCTAAACACATTTTTCCATAGATTAATAATATTCACAAAGCTCCTAACTACCATACTTTATTGTATTTAAAAATCCTATACTAAATTTTGTTCTAAAGGCACTAATTTTATCATTTCTTATACTTCAAAATTAATAATTATAGGAAGTAATCCTTAATCCATTTATTCTACGTGGTAATACATTACCCTAAAAATATCGTAATACTATTGTTACTTGTTTTGTTATTAAATTATTGATATTAGTTCCTTTCCATCGAATGTGTAATTTTCTTGTATGCACTTGAAATATGCTCTTATATACTAGTAGCATTTATTATGTTTAGAATTCCTTATTGCATAGGTTTTTGGAATTCATAACTTTTTTTCTAGTCGTATACTAGTCATCATATCTTCTTCCATTTTTTTCTAGTCAAGTAGCCTACTCTATATAGATTATTTATTCCATAACCATGTTATTATGGCAATGCGTAGACTTGACACAATATATTCCATGGAAATAATTGTTTTTATTACGTAAAATAATTATAATGGTGTATGTTCATTAATGTGTTTATAGTCAATCCTATAGGCCCATAATATTGCTTTCCAGTTATCCCTTTGCATATCAAAGATCTTTGCTAGTACCCTTGCCAGAACTTTGTTGGTTTCTTTTGCTTTTCCATTTTCCTGTGGATGATATGTTGTACTTTGATGATACAAAATTATAAAATATTATATAATAATCTTAATTGTGTTGTTGAAAAAATGGGTCCCTAGGTCTCTTACTATTTTCTACAGACATCCATATCTTATTATAATATTTTCATATGAGAATTGGGTCACATCCCTTGCTACATAATTAGGTGTCATAGTGACTTCTACCAATTTCCTGAAATAGTCTTCTTTGGTGATTATGTATATAGTATTTTACCTTATTCATGGCGGATAGGTTGGTATAATAAATTCTATCCCCCATTACTCAAATTATTTTATATCTAGAACTAGGTTAAGAAACATTTTTTCCATTTGATTTGGTTTTCCTATTATTTGAAATACATCATAATGTAAGGTGCATTCTGGAATAATGTTAGCTACCACATTTCAATTTGTAGCAACTTTTTTTGTAGTCAAATCACCTATAAAATGACCCCCTGTTACACATGTATGTGCTTCCCAGAATATGACACCCCTTTCCTGTTCTAGATAAACTCTGTGCAATACTTATTGTTTTCCCAAATTATATAGAAATTTATTTATGATTGTATAAGGAAATATCTTTAGTGACTGTTTTAAATTTTTTTCTCTATGTAATAGCATTGTAATATTTCATATTTTAGGAATCGTGCATTTTTTCTAAATGTTTGAGAACTGTGATGACTCTAAAAAACTTTCACTACAAAATCTTCATCCAACCTCAAGTTCTTCTCATGTATCATCTTATATTATATGATATAGTATCACATGTTCCCTTCCTGGTTTAATGATGATATTAAACATGTATTCTTTAAACAAAACTTTCCATCTCTATATCCTACCTCCCAATAATGGGTTATTTACTAAATAATACAGTTCTTGATGGCTCATGGAAAAGTAAAAATGCGTTGCTAAGAAATATTCTATGATTTCTGGATTTCGAGGACCATGGCTAATGTTTCTCACTTTATAATTGTGTAGTTTCTATTGGATGAGAGAGGGAGGGGGGGGGGAATAATGTATTTCATTGATTGAAAAATACAAAGAAAACACAAAAATTTATACATATTGAAAAATGGTTCAAGGGGAACCGTGTATAATATTCCACCTCCCCTGAGTAAACTACCACCACCCGGTCAGTATAGATGAGTGGTAAACAATGTATTCATTTAATTAATCCAAAAATTTATCTCTTCTAGTGATAGTTCTTCTAATACTCTAGACCAAAGTCATCTGTACCTCGGACATATCTCAACACATGCTTCGTTGCTACCCAATGACATTTCTTCAGCTCCTGCATGAATGTGGAAAGATAGATCACAATAAAGCAAAGGTCTTGTTAGGTATAGGTTAAGTAAATAAGACTCCCAACAAGATGTCTGTAGTGAGTACCATCTGCTTGAGGTGAATCCTAGAATCTAGAAAGTTTCAAACTATTTTCCATTAGAGTGGAAATATGTTTACAATCATACATGCCATACTATTTCAGGAGTGTCTTGGCATATTTCATCTAGGAGATAAAAATATGATTCTTCTTTTGTCATATCTCCAAGCCAAGACAATAGTGAAGTAGCCCTAAATTTATCATGTCAAAGTATTTCTTCAAATCATTCTTAACATCTTCGATGAGATTTTCTGAACTCCCTGTGATCACAAGATCATCCACATACAAATCCTGAGATGAAAATATTGGTGTCTATTTTTTTATACATATTTTAATCAAAGGGGCTACGAGTGAATCCATGATGTAATAAGTGATCATCTATTGTAATATATCATGCCCTAGGTGCTTGTTTAAGTCCATAAAGAGACTTAATAAGACATCATACCTTATAAGGATTCTTCTCATCAAAATTTCCTTCTAGATGGTTCATGTATACTTCTTCTTTGACATCCCCATTGAAGAAAACACTTTTTACGTCCATCTATTGAATTTTCCATCCTTTTTGTGTTGCCGGTGCATAGACAAATCTTATGGTTATAATATTCACATTGGGTGCAAATGTCTCCTCATAGTCAATTCCTTCCTGTTGAGCATTTCCATTTAAAACTATCCATGTTTTTATCCTTTAGATAGATGCATATTCCATGTATTTTGTTTTGAAAATCTATTTTTAGCCAATTTAATTCTTTCCTGCAGGTATATTGAGAAGTTACAAATTGTATCAGGTTCGGTGATATCAGCCAATAAACTAATGAGTGCAATATTTACCTCATTTATCTCTCGTCTTCTCTTTCTGACTCCTGATGAAGTATCTGAAAGAGATTTTAGTTGGGATTCCATCACGGTGCTTTGGAACCACATCAAAATATTTTTGTTGCTTCTAATGTGAAGAATTATTTTCCAAATTACCAAGATCAATGAATAATTCTCTTTGCAGCTCATCTTTCTTTTGTGAATAATCCTCATGCTCATCATCTAACTATGAGAGAATTATACGAAATGAGGTTGGTATTGAATCTTATTCCTATGGAAATGAGTCAAATGATGACTCGTGACAAACCACATCTCTACTCTCACATATCTTCCATGTCTCAGGATCCATGAGGGGATATGCTTTTAAGGTAGTATTGTACCCCAAAAAATGCACTAGACTATATTTGCATCAATATTCTTCCTCTTCTTATCTGGGACATGCATATATGATGTATAACCAAATTCTCTTAGATGATAAATCGAAGGCTTATGATTACTCAATACCTCTTCTAGTGTCTTATCCTACAAGATCTTTGTAGGTTACCTGTTCAAAATATATACATCTTTCTAGACCACTTATTCTTACAATATATTCTCCAACTTCACAGTGGAAAGCATGTAACCATCCATCTCCATGAAAGTCTAATTATGACATTGTGTAATTCCATTCTATTAGGGAGTATATGGGGAAGTCAAGTGATGTGTGATGTTGTACTCCTTCAGTAATGCCAAGAATTTCTTTGATGTGAACTTCCCCCAAAATCTCAACAGAGGACAAGAACGGGTGGCCTAGTCTACTGAAGAACTCACTTAAGAAAGATATAAAAATTGGCAAATGCTTCACTCTTCTTTAAGAGAAACAACACCCATGTCTTATGGGAATAGTCATCAGTGAACAATTGGAAGTACTAAAATCTATAAAATGAAGCAAGAAAGGGTCCACAAATATTGGTATGCACGACCTCAAGATGGTTCTTGGTATGGAATGTACTCAACTCAAATGGATCCTGATGTTGTTTTCCCTCTAGACATCTAGGACAAAGAGGTAATGAATATAAGAGTGGAGGAATTCCTTGTACCATATACTTAGAACTGAGATGATAGAGGGAGCTAGAATAAATATTCCCATATCTATATGTTAGAAGCACAATGTACTAAGGAGGGGGGGGTGTGAATCAGTCCTACAGAACTTTCATTTCATTTTCCATAACATACATTTATCGTTCAAACCATTTGTTCAATCATCCATGAACCATGTGAGATTACTGTGTATTATACATTTACAAATACATACAACATGAGAGATAACAAAAGACACCAGATGTAAGTGGGAAACCCTCAAGGGGAAGGAAAACCAATGAAAACATCTTCACATATTACACAAAACAAAGGACTTGTAAGAATATTACACATCTTACAATATTTCTTTAGTGAAGCACCCACTTCACAAGGACCACCCACCCTTAAACTGTTATCTCTCGACAGTGCACTCTTATTGAGAGATGACTACAGGGGTTCCAAGATTTCTCTAAATCTCTCACTTTCGTAGATACAATGGAAACACCTCATGTTTGTTGGTATACCTATTGTTGAGGTGAGTCTTCGGTATCAAGTCCGGTTCCTTTTTGATGTATCATAAACTATTATTTTGGCGTTTTGAGGGTAAAAAGATGACTCTAAATGAATTGAAAATTGGGGCGATAACAAAAACTTGTTGAGCTCTTTTAGTAAGCACATGCACAATCAAATTGAGAATGGATTGTGGATGTAAAAACCAATAATTTTCAGTAGAAATATTAAGGCAAAACACTTTGTGTATTGAGGGAATGAGTCATAACAACACAATAAGATAAACATACACATTAATATTATGCAGAAATTACTAAATTTGTAGCAAGGTAAGATGATTAATCCGGTAATTTTATATTCACAAGAATTAATGATGTATACACACCACTACAAATTATTAGAAAGGAATAAATTAGTTCTCATTCAAGGGGGAAAACAGGAAAACTTTTCTTTAGCACTCCTATGTCCAAAAAGTCCTCCTTTATGCCTTGCAATTGCACACAATATATAGAAAGATAATTCACCCAACACATCCTAAAAATAGGCTAAAATTTGTATTCTCCCATGCATGATAATTTTACCTCTTTATCATGAATAAATACCGGAATAAAAATAGACATGCTGATTACAATGAGGCATTAGTAGCCTTGGTTACAAAAATAAACTCCAGTCAAAGTGCAGTTGACTGATCTATTTTTAATAAAACTTGGGTGAATAATTTAGATAATAATAGCTCTTGCTTGTTATTCAAGTCTTCTCCAATGTGCATGCAACTTCTTCTTTTTCCTGTAGCTGATGATTAAATAATTGTATTTAATCCTCTGATGTGAAAATTGCATATTCGCCCACTTGCAAGGGTACTTTGGATTTATCTTTGATCTGTCCTGTAGTGAAGGCATGCATAACAAATACATTCTATGAAAAAATAATGCCTTTAATCTTCAATACTTAGTAATGATTATTCAACTCCAATTCTCCCACTATGGGGACCACCTTTAGGCATGTGCATGTTTTTTCTTCTTGTGGAATATACATACTTGGCAAAAAGTGTTTTTGAAAATACTAAGGTAATAGTTCACCTTTTGTGGTATATTATTCCATGATGTGGTCTTCTTTTGACTTGGCATATACTTGATTTTTAATAATGCTTTGGGCTCTTATGATCATTTGCATATATTATAATTATTGTTTGATTATCTCCATGTAGGAATTATCCCCTTCATTTGATTTGATATGAACATGAGCTATAATGTTGTCGTATTTGAATAATTTATGGCATAGACCATAGTCTTTTACTTACTTGGCACACATATTGTCGGACCCTTTTTGTGTTATTATTGCATGCATAATCTTTGATCCCTTTCAATTAATCATCAACATGCTTTTCAAGGTGGTCAATATTTGATTACTTGTTGGAAAATGGTTTAGGAAGTTAATCAATGGTCAATGCGAATGATTTGATTAATTGGACTGGCACCCTTTCTATGATGACCCAACCCTTCTTTTTTTTAGTGCATTGAGACTAAATCTAGACCTAACCAGGTGGGTTAGATAAAACTATGGTTTGCATTGAATTTGTTATTGATTTGTGACCATAGATTCTAGTACTTTATTGATCTCCACCATTTGATCCAACTCTAGATGAGTTATGCATTTAATAATGGTTGTATCTATTCTAGCAATTCATCTTGAGGTATTTTGATGATCCTTTCTGTCGATTATTGTACCCTTGACCCTGGTGGAGCTGACAGTGATTGCAGTTAGGTTTGGAGTTTACGTTGAATTAGGGGATGGATTCTCCATTGTCGATATTTGTACTCCTTAATCATTTTCTGTTGATTTCTATACCATGATGAGTTGGGTTCCATTCCATTTATGAGCCATTTGATTTTGTACTGAGTGAATATGAATAATTGATTTGGTAACCTTGGTGTTTGCATATGAGTTGGTAATTTTCATTTTCAAACATTGATCATCATCCTTTGGCATCTGCGCCATCCATTTGGTAACCAAAGTGTTTGCATTTGAGTTGGTAATTTTGATTTTTAAACATTGATCACTGTCTTTTGGCATCTGCATTGTCAATTTGGTAACCCAGGTTGAGTTAGGTTACTCTGTGTTGTGGTTGAGGCGAAAAAATAACTCGAAACCTAAAAAATTATTCATTTCACTTTCTCTCGCGAGCAGCAAAGCCTTGTCATTTTTTAGTTGCTGCCATTCTTCTACATTTTGAGCTCAAAATATGGTGCATTTTGAGAATTTTATGAGCTTCTATCTCAGATTGTTGTCTCTGAGAAGGTTTTGTAGCCATGAAATGAGCTTTTGAGCTCTGCAAATTGTATTTCCTGAGATTTTTTGAGCATATTGACTTTTCTGCTTGGTCTATGGACCTCCTGAAGCTATGGCATCTTGACTTCTCTACTTGGTCTATGGACCTCCTTAAGCTTTGGCATCTTGGTCATTTTCGATGGCCCTGCTTGAAGTCTGTGTAGATTTGGGCTTGTTTATTTTTCTATAACTGAGGATCCTTTTAGTTTCAATGAAACACGAATACCCTTTCATCAGGAAAATTTTAGTGGCGAATATTCATAATATGGCGAATATTCCCAAATGGTGAATACTTGCTCCTTTTCTCTGAAAACTTTACAATTTCCAAGTTCTGATTATGGCTATGGTTTGTATATGAGGAGATCTCGAATGAATTTCTGCTTTGTGAATACCCTTTCATGGGTCATTTGAGTTCATGGTCATCATCTGGGTATGACTATTTTTTAATAAACCATCCCGAATAATGGTGAATCTGGACTTTTTCTTTTTCAGTGTTGAAGAAGGCTGATATTTTGAAACTACCATCTTAAAATGAACCCTTCCTTTCATGGGTCATTTGAGTTCATGGTCATCATTTGACCATTTTGCTACCGGGAGATCTTGTCTTAATCTTTCCTTGCGAGATGGGTTAACTATTTAATGAGATTGAATCTCTTTTCTGATGTATCTTACTGTAGAAGTAGAGATCAAACTGTGATGTTGTTTTCATAGCTCGTTTGTTTCTCTAAAACCCTCAAGGAATCTAAAGCTTGGCCTGTATTTTCTTGTGGACTGCATTTTGGAATTTACTTAGACGTTTTAGAGATTTGGGTGCTCGTTTTATAAAACATCTCCATATCTTGAAAACCTGAGTTGTATATTTATTGCTTTGCTCACTTGTATTTTTTTGCATCTGGGTATTCATTCTTTTGCACTATCTGATGCCCAGTTGTAATTCTAGGCTTTTGTGCATGTTTAGGGAATCTACATAAATTCGTTCAGACCATGCATTAGTCTTGAGTATTCTTTATTCATTGTCTTTATTGAGGGCATATTTGAAATGAGATTCAAACCTTTTCTTACTTGAAGTTTTGCTTCGAGATAGTTCTAACTATGCTCTGTATCGTGTATATGATGAAAGTGTTGGGCTTAGCTCTAAACGCCATTGTTAGAAGAAGAGACCTTATACTTTGTGCTCTAGTTGGCCATGTTGATGTTGGCTTGACCTGTAACTTAGATTTTCCTCTATCTTGGCCTGAAGGTGAGTACATTTCTTTCTGAGTGCTCGAATAACTTTGTTTCTGTATCTTTCAACTTTCGGTCTCTGTATTTTATAATGAACGATAACTCCCTTGCGAGTTACTTGCGTTCTTTGCATTTGTAAAAGCAAATGGGTCATCATTTGTCTTTTTTCGTTCCATTAAAATTGTACTCTGTCCATTTTTTCAAGCTGATTTGTGCATGATAGTTGATACTTAACTTGTTCAAAATTGTTGAATTTGTTCCTTGGTTACTTTATTTTAAAGTTATGTACTTAAAGCTTATCTACTTAAGAAGGTTGTTTCTTGATTATTTTTTACCTTTGATAGTTGTACTTCTTCACTTAGTCACCTTGATTTGAATTGAATTTTGCAATCTGAATTTATCATGGCAAATAAAACAACTTCTTTGCAGAGTGAAATCGAGGCATGCCTAAAGTATGTCACCTCCAGTTGTTGAAAAATTATTTCACAGTTAACTTCTTATTGTATCTTGGTGTTATTTCCTTTTATATGTACCCTTGAGTTCTAAAACTTCAATCACCTAACTGCAAGTCATGAAGTGTTATGATATGAGAAAACTTGAGTTATTTTGATGAGTGCATACTTCTTCATTTACTTTTGTTGTACTCTCTTTATCTGACTATGAAGCTTACATAAACTTTGATTTTGAATCTTCACTCAATGAATGGTAACATGCATTCCTTGATTAGTAGTGAAAATTTTTGGTTATCATTTTGGATTTGAAATTATAACCTTTGTAACATGATCCTTCAGTTACTTTGGTTTGGGAAAAACAACCCTTTCCTTAAATATTTTATTTGTATTGTTATATGTGCCTCTTGTTGATGTTCATACTGTGATAGTAGATCATGATGGCTCAAACACTTTTGCAACACTTCAATAATTGAAACTTTTGAATGACCTATTCTTTTACTGATGAATCATAAAATATTCAGATAGCTTGTATAATGAGTTGCTTGTTGGATATCTCACTTTAATTTTTGTTTTAAATGGTTGTTGTTTGTAGCCTACTTTGATACAAACAATGCTCACAAGCCAATGTCAAAAAACCACTCTATCCATGTTTGATTACTCTATGCTCTAATAACTTAAATGTTGAGTAGTGACTTTGCACTCTAAAGTTTGTAGCTTTGCCTCAAAACTTTGGCCTTTTGGTGATCCTTGTGGTGTAAATATTCAGTGATCCTTCTTTTCAATTTGGAGACAACTACCTAGAAATGTGAATTTGGTCGTTTATATCTGAGTAGTATTTGATCAACCTTTAATCATTCTTTTCTTTAATTTGATCACTGTCTATATGATCCATTGAAGTATGGATTTTTGTTAGAATCTGAACTCTGGTAATTTTTTATGATCTCTCGGTACCATTGTATCACAAATTGACTGTAACTTCTGTGTTCACTGCAAAGTGCATGATTATAGGACTTTGTTGTATGGTATTTAGAATGTAATCCTGAAATTTGATGAGTTTTGTTTTGCATCAATGTTGAATGTTACTTTTGATGTAACTTGTATGTGCACACTTAAAAAAATAGTTAGAAAATAATCAGGATTTTTGGCCTATTTTATGTTCCATAGTATTTTTCTTCCTCTTTCTTTTTGTTGATTTGATTTTGGGAATCATATGTATTGTTGTAGAATATTGCTCTTATCAATTGTGTATCTGTCTTTGATGTACCTTATGCTTCTGATATTTAGAAATCCATATGCTTATAGTTAGATAATACATGAGTACAAATCAAACCTTGAGCTCAATATTGATGCTTTTTCTTTTCATTTTCAGGTACAATGTAGCTTTTGGATGACAAATATGGAATATGGGGCTGGAGCCAGAACAAAGAAGACTAGGAGAATATCCAAGGCAATGATGGGTTTCTTTCATACTCTTTTACTTTTAGCTTTATGCACATGTACTTCTTTCTACAGTAGTTATGAGTTACATCTCACGGCTTGCGTGGGAAACATTATATTTCTTCATGAATAAATAACATTAATTTTTGTAACTGAGTTGTATACTTTTTTCTGTATTCAACTTTTATGATGGAATTTTCTGATTGTATAATGAAATTAACAACTCAATCACATAATTAAATGTATTTAACATGCATAACTAATGATTTTTGAAGTACCTGTAACTTTAATGAACTCTTTTTCTTGTAAACTGCAACTTTATTTGTTGTTCCCAAATTTAACATATCACCTAAACTGTGATTCTCACCTTCATCAAGGAAATGCATTATTCCTTTGGGGATTTTATGTTTCCTTGCTGAAGATGAACATTGAATGACAATCTATGTGAGGTGTTACATTTTTTAACAACACACATAGTTGCAGATTACATGTAGTTAATCAATTGTTGCAACTGAAAACATAAGAAAATTGTAATGCTTCCCACTAGTTAGGTCCATTTCATCAAGGCCTTCCATCATAACAAAGTTTAGAGTTTCCCATTTTTGCATGAGTGTAAAAATTACACATCTTACAATATTTCTTTAGTGAATCACCCACTTCACAAGGAACACCCACCCTTAAACATTTGTTGATATTACTACCAACAAAGGGCTTGTATGAATATTAATCATCGCAAAATATTTTATATATGAATTATCACAAATCATATTCTTGTCTGAAAACTAATTATGATCTAAGTTCAAATTAAAACACACAGAACCCTCTTAGAAATAATCTATTCTTTAACTCGCTCAAATTTGTCCTCTAATGGGATGATTAGGTCAAATTCCCTTACATCATTAGTCCTCTATATTTCTCAGGTCTTCAACAATCTTCTAGGCTCTATCGAAAACCCCTTTATAATCTTCTACAATCTCCTATAGGTCACTCATAATGCCCATGGATACAACTAATCACAAATGACTAAACACACTAGCTTATATACCCATCTCAAGCTCATAACACCTCTAGGTTGGACATGACCATGTATTTTGGTCATCCCAACTAAAAAACATAACATAAACATCATATAAATCAACTTGAATGACCCAAGTATGTTGAAAGGGTTCAAAACATCTCAAAAAAACACTAATACTTTCCAACAAGCTCAAAATGAACTCTCCAAGCTCCAATGAATGCTCAAACCCCTCCAAGGTCTTCTAAGATATTGTTCATTACTCTAAAATCATCATGTAACTAAGGAAAACCTTGTTATATTGGGGATCCTATTTTTATGTGTGGAAGTTTTGAAGACTGTACACTAAAAGTATTACATAAATTATCCATAGTTTTCTCTTTGGGATTCAGGGCCGGGTCGGGCCTTGAGTGGGGGTCTAGGGGTGCAGCCCCCAAAAATTATTTGGCCTCGAAAAATGTTCTTAATACCTCGAGAAACGTTCTCTTCTCATATGGGTGGGATTTTTGACCCATAGTTTTATGGGTAGTTTTGGCCCATGGTTTTGGTACCCACGGTATTGTAAAACTGCTTAAACAATTACCTATTGATGTGCTTCTGGGCTTTTGAAAGGGTAGACATATCATTGTAGATGTGTGTGAGTTCAAGTGTGAATTCAGGAGAGTTTGTCAAGCATAGCTCTAAATAGATCTAGGTATTGTATTCAGAGAGAGGTGGCTTGTAATAAAAATTTGAGCAAGTTATTCTTGGTGGAAGTAGCCCAAATTGGGTGAACCACGTTAAATATTGTCTCTATATTGTGTTCTTTTATTTCATATCTATAATATTTTTTACATATTAGTTTCTACTATTACGATTTTGTGTGGGATTGTTCCACATATTTTATCCCTTATTTCCTAAAAAACCTTCATACAACTTCCATATGCTCAATAACATCTGCATCATCCTCTAACACCATCAAGCACACAAAGAACCAAACAACACCAACAAGGTCTTCAAGCACCAAGAACCAGTCCACAAGAGTGAATAACTTCACATAGAAATATCAACTATCAAGATGAATTAGCCACATGAAAGGATGCACCATGGAAAAAATAACTCTCCATGTCCATGAGATCACCAAACAAGGAAAAACACCCCAAGAAAACCATTTCTCCTATTTCGCATAAGCATGTTGATCATGCCCACAAATAGCTCATAAATAACAAGAAACTTGGCATATCAAATAACCTCATGAAGGCTTGTGTATCATATGGATGGAAATATATATTAGGATAATTTTTGAAATAAATCACTTCATCATCCAAATCATAGTGCAATACCTCCAACCAATCCAATCTCTGAAACTACCCATTCAGGCTCCAAGTACTCAATAACCAGTCTTGAGGAATCAAGCTCCAATCACCTTCAAATTCACTTCTGAGCTCAACCAAAAAATTTAACACATCATGGAAACTTGTATCAACATGATCAAGTACTAAGAATCATATCTCATATGGAGAAATTCACTATGGCACACCTATTTCAGTCACCTTCTTTAGCAATCTTAAAAGGGATAACTAGGCCACTAGGGTTTCAACATTAAACCACCTCATCATATAATTTTAGAAGCTCAAATATATCATGTCAAGTTCCTACATTCTATCCATGACCAAAAACATCAGCTCCATTAAGCAAAATGATCAAACTCAACTCAAGCCACATGACTAGCATTTTAGCACTTAAGGCCAAAATCGATAGGGCTACTTTGAGGACCTGTATATTTCATTTTATCCACCAAATAAACCTGAAAATTTTCATGAAAATATATAACAAGTCCCAAGGATTCTGGTACAATTCACTTTTCATCTTGGAGCACCCATCTCAATCCAGAAACTCCAAATTTCTTCAAAACTAGGGTTTTTGTCTCTCTTCCAAAATAGATGGAACACCAAACCACAACCAAAATGATATTTTAGGAATCATATACAATCTCTATGCATCAATTTATATTTCCCAATATATTTTAGGACCATACCATGCATTATTATCCATTCACTCTACTGCTAGCGTTTTAGGAAGGTTTTGGACCTCCTTACCTTCTAAATTATTGTTCATAAAAAATTGAAATTATTTTGATCCCATTATTTTTTAAAACCTTTAATCATTCATGAAAAAACATCCCTGAAATCCACAATGTCCCATGCAAAGTGTGTGTGAGAAGGTGAATATAACAAGTTTCCAATTTGAGCTGGTTTTGCCTTCTTTAAAACACAAATTTTCCAAAATCATCATAAGTTGAGAAAATATCTTCACACAAACCTAAAATTTGACATGAAACACCATTTATAACTACTTTAACTCACTCAAGCCTCATCCCTTCTCAAATGTACCTAATACTCTCTAGCCACAATGACTTACCTGTGTATACGAGTGGTGTATTTACGTTCTTACTTCCCAACGACCATGAAACATTATGAGATAGCTGAGATATGACCTTAAACTACACATAAACTTCATATTTAATGTAAAAATTACTTTTTCCATTCAAATACATAAATTGCATGCTCTATTTCTCAAGCCACCATTCCAAACTAGATGCTCTAGGTCTAGGAATACGCGTAGAATGACCTAACTCAATCATGACAACCCATTAAATGACCATGAAGACCACTTTAAAACTCTTATACACCTTTCAAACATCATAAAAACCATGTTTGACCTTATGATTAATTTTTACAACCATTAGATTACTCATACCATGACCATGCACACTAGAATATGTTCCAAGAAATTATAGAAAATCAGAAAATTAATACACTATTAATCAAACTTCAAGTTTGAATATGAATGAAACCATGACACCATTTTCCATTAATGGCCTTTTACATCAATTAAAACCTAAGTAATAATTGCCAAAAATCTACCCTTTGTCATTGATGGCAACCACTTTCAGAAATATTGATGGTAACATCAAGAAAACACATACCTACAAGACCACTTTTTCATGTTTCTGGTGCAACTCTCTGCCTTTGAAATAAATGAAAAAGGATACAATGATGAATCAACATGAAAAAATGAATGATCAACATGGTTCATTAGATCATAGCATAGTTGAAAAAAATAATGATAAGATTAAATCACTTGAAAACTTCCATTCTCAGCATTCTAACAATTACCCTGTCAATATTGTACTCTTCCTCCTAAACCAAACTATCATTTGCAAATATTGTTGTTTTGTCTTTAAACATCTTGATGCTAATAACTTGCACATATTTTAGAGAATATTATCATACAAAATTCCTGGAATAAATTTGATACTTCATTCACATTTTTCACAGACCTTTAAACCCTGATTTCACTTTCAAGCATTTAATGATGAATGTATTTGTCTTCATACATGAAAAAATCATACTCAGACGTTCAAAGTAGAGAAAACATACTTCCTACCAATTTATATTCATCAAACATATTCATAACTTAAGTACCATTATGTCTCAATCCTAAAACCTTTATCCTTTTCTTGTCTGCCTCATTTTCAATGAGAATATGGCAATATTCAAAGAACATTAAAAAATCATACATGAAACATCAACTCAAACCTCCCATGAAGACCATGATTGACAAAAATAAAAAATTGAATATGATAACCTTTAGAACCCTTCAATAAAAACCTATACCCCCTCTAGGATGGTACACACTTTCATGACTTAAAATGGACTCAAGGATACTTGGTGAAGATAAAGATAATGATACATAGTTAAAGCTTCTTAAGACCTTTATCTTACCTGTAACACCTTGATCTATAATATTTCACTTTCTTCCTCACTTCAACCATGCAATATAAATTCTACTTTACAATCATACTATTATGATACTTGTAACACTGATTGAATAATGTTTTCAACACTGTCCTCATGAGCACAAGCCAACAGACCTTCTAGAGGAGCAACATTCACATATTGACTATACTCAAAAATTCTTTTTATCAGCAACTTGTACCCTCTTGAAAATTTGTTGAAACTTCATGCATAGACTCCAAGAAACATGATAGATTTATATACAAACTTCCTTATGATCTTGTACTACCAAATTAGAGTCAAAGAAATTTCATAGGAAACAATGAACATATCAGATGACAACTTTTACATCTTTGTAATAATTTAAAAAATCATTAAAACCTCGAGAAAAAATTCTGATGAAATCATATCCTCTTAATGCATGCCATGACTGTCATAGACCTTTTACACTCTTCAAACATGTCTTCAACTCAAGAGATGACATCTTGACCTTCTTCATGATCAAAAACATGTGTTTGGCTTTTATACTTCATCTAGGATATGAGAAACAATACATAGTCCCAACTTTTGTCTCGCCAATAGAGAAATAATGGAGACTCCCTTCAGGATGTATATTCACAAACTCAAACACCTTCATTATTATCATACTGTTCCAATATCACTATGAAAACATGGCAATACATACTCACTTTTATAAATCACTGTTGATAGTCACCGAACCCTGCTCATAAATTGACAAGACTTAACTGATTGATGGCACATCATATACCATACTAACATCTCCATGGAAGATATAGAACTACGAAACTAATAACCATATACCTTAGAAATCTTAAAATAGGTATTTTCATTTATTGGAAAAACAATACTAAAACATGCCTTGTCAAGATAGAGCTTCAACCAGAAACTTCTATGTGTAATACACTTACACTGATATTAGAAACCTAATCATGAGATCATTTGACTGAGACCATTTACATATCCAAATGACAAGTTGGATTAGACTAAGATAACCTTATACATCATGATAAAGCTAGAGCATTATGATTTTTTTAGAGACATACCTTTTCCCACACAAATGCTTAATATAACCTTCAAGAAAAAACCTTGCTTCCTTTAGATGATAAATGTATTCTAAAAGCCTTAAGAAGAAAAAAAAACCACTTAGAGCACTACAACATGATATAGTCATCAAATGAAACAAAGGAATCTAAATTTTCCTTCTTTCTTGAATTTTTGGATGGTTTTGCAAACATAATAACATCCTTATTTTTGCCTAAGGACTGAAGAAATTTCTAAAATTCATCATACTCCTCATTCTATGATTTTTTCTCAGTTAGGGATATTAATCCTTCTTTCCTTTGATCAATTTTAGACTTGGTAGTCCTGATTTATTTCTTCTTGGCTTTGTAAACTGTTTTTGCAATCACTTCTCCTAGACAAGTAGATGGAATTGAACTATCCATCATAGAAATTTTTCTATCATCCTCCTTATAATGCCTTGGCTCTTTAAAATTCATACTTTGCATATCAATGTCCTTTTCTGTCTTAGTTGTACCTGATTCTCTTATAGGATTAGTCTTCTAGGTTTCGTTGGATGTACTTAGTCCTTCCTTGGAATATCATACCTTTAGAGTGATCTTTGCTACATTGGCTTCCACGTTAGATGAATTAGGCCTCCATAAATTATTATCCTACATTTTTGGAGCTTGAACTTGTTGTTATACCCTGAAGATTCACTTTGGTAGTAATATTTTGAAATATCACCCTGTTTGTGACAATTGTAGCACACAACACCATTCTTAACTCTATATTGATATGAAATGAGATTAAAAACACAATTATTTGCCTTATTACCATACTCATAAAATGAATAACAATTACCATTAAAGGATATTTCACCTTTCCACGCATACTCATTTTTTGAGAGCCTTTTCCTGCAATCTTTAGCTCTATGACCAAAATCATGGAAATAATAACAATACCCATTAAAATAAGTACCATACCTCATATAATTTGGTTTTATAATAGATTTATACCTCTTTGAATCAACCTTCTTGGTCACCTTCATGTTTTATTTAATGATGGGACCAACTTTTTCATAATTCTCAACATGTTCTCCTTTGAATCCTAGGAATGTTTTGTTACCAATTGTTCTTTGACTCTCCAAGATTCCATCAATAGATTTAGAAATCTTATATAACTTCCCATACATATTCAACCTACTAGATGCATCTTCTAAACTAGATTCCAAATATTCCAACTTGTCTTCACAATTGAGCCAAGCATATTCTTTTTCCTTTAGGGATTTAGTCACACTCTCAACTTGAGATTCCAAATCTTTTATTACTTTACCATGCTCTAACACCATGAAACTTATTTTCTCTTGTAAACCATGAATCAAGAACTCTACAATGTAATACTTATTTCTTAATTTTGGTTCAACATCGAATAATTTTCCCATTACTTGTGCTTCAAGAAGATCACCTTCAATTTTTCAAAATTTCTTCACAAGGACCAACACTCATTCCTATTATTAGAAGCACAATGGACTGAAAGGGGGGAGGATAAATTTTACAAAAAAATCATTTCATTTTCCAAAACATCCATTCATCATTTAAATCATTAATTCAATCATCCATTAACCATGTGAGCTTATTAAGTGTGTATTAAACATTAGCAAATGCATCAAGAGAGAGAAGAAAAGACACTAGATGTAATTGGGAAACCTTCAAGGGGAAGAAAACCAACTGAAAACATCATTTTATATTACACAAAACAAAGGACTAGTAAGAATATTACACATCTTACATTTTTTAGTGAAGCACCCACTTTACAAGGAGAAACCACCCCTAAACCTTTGTTGATATTACTAACAACAAAGGACTTGTATGAATATTAATAATCACACAATATTCTATAATGGAATGATAAAAAATGATATGTTACTCCCAGAACTTATTGTGATCCAATTTCAGCTCCAAACACACCAAACCCTCTTCATTACAGCTCTTCTTCAACTCACTCAAATATGTCCTCTCATGGGTTGATTAGGTCAAATTCTATTGCATCACTGATCCTATCTATTTATAATTTCTTAAAAAACTCTTATATGCTCTATCCATAACCCCTTTATACTCTTCTTCAATCTCCAATATGTTGCTCATAACCCCCATAGACACAACTCACACAACTATTCACAAATGACTAAACACACTAGCTTATATACCCATCTCAAGATCACAACACCTATAGGTCAGCCATGGACATGTAGGTCACTCATCCCAACTAAAAAACATAACAATAAAATCATATTGATCAACTTAAATGACCCAAGTAGGCTAGAAGGGGTCAAGACATCTCCAACAAACACCAAGACTTTCCAACAAGCTCAAAATGCACTCTCCATTCTCCAATGAATGATCAACCATCTCAAAGGTCTTCTCACATATTTTTCATGTCTCAAAAATAATCATGGAACTTAGGAACAACCTCCAAACACATTCCATATGCTTAGGAACATCTACATCAACCTTCAACACCATCAAGAACACCAAAAACCAAGCAACACCAACAAGGTCTTTAAACACCAAAAACCAATCCACAAGGGTGAACAAATTCACATATAAAAATCAAGTATCAAGATGAATTAGTCACATGAATGAATGCACCATGATTCCAAATCATTCTCCATATAAACTAGACACCACCAAAAAATTCACAACACTCCAAGAGAACAATCTCTTCTATCTCGCTTAAGCATGACGATTATGCCCAGAAACATGTCACCAAGAGCAAAAAACTTGGCACTTAAAATCACCTCATCAAGGATAAAGTTGCATATGTATAGAAATATATCTAATTATACTTTCTGAAACAACTCTCTTCATTATCCAAATCATAGTACAAGACCTTCGACCAAGCCAATCTATGAAATTGCTCATTCAAGCTCCAAGGACTCAAGAACCAGTCTTGAGGAATAAAACTCCAATCACATTAAAAGTAACTTTAAATCTTAACCAAATCATGGAAAACATCATGGAAACTTGTAAAAACATGTTCAAGCACTAAGAAGCATATCTCATATGGAGAAATTAACTCTAGCACACTTGTTTCAGTCACCTTCTTGAGAAAGCCTAACAAGGCTAACTAGGCCACTAAGGTTTCAACATGAAACCATATAATTATATAATTTCATAAGTAAAAACACATCACGTAGGGTTCCTACATATTATTGATGACCGAAAAATGACATCTTCATAGAAAAAAGGATCAAACTCAACTCAAACCAGAAGACTATTATTTTAGCCCTTAAGACCAAAATCGTTAGGGATACTTTGAGGACCATTAAATTTAATTTTATCTAATGAATAAATATAAAAATTGTCATGACCATCTATAAAAAATCTAAAGGATTATAGAACAATTCACTTTTGATCTTGGAGCATCCATCTTAGTCCTCAAACTGCAATTTTCCTCAAAACAAGGGTTTTCTTCTCTCTTCCCAAAATATTTGGAACACCAAACACCAAAAAATGATATATGAGGAATCATATACAACCTTGATGCATAAATTTATCTTGCATAATCCATTTGAGAAACATAACATGCAATTTTCTCTAGTCACTCTTTTTAGGGTTTTAGGAGGGTTTTGGACCTCCTTACCTTCTTAATGATTATTGACAAAAACATGAGGTTATTTTGATCCCATTATTTTATAAAAACTTATATACTATATGTAAAACCATCCATGAAAGTAACAAGTTCCCATGAAAAGTGTGTGTGACCAGGTGAGCATAACAAGTTGCCAATTCGAGTTGGTTTTTCCATTTATAAAACCCAAATTTTCAAAAATCAACATAACTTGAGAAAATATCTTCATACTGACCTGAAATTTGGCTTGAATAACCATTAATACCTATTATAACTGAGCCAATCCTCATCCATGATCAAATATTCCTAAAACTTTTCAGCCACAATGACTTACATGTGTATATTAGCCTTGTCTTCACCTTCTTACTTCCCAAGGACCATGAAACATTATGGGATAGCTGAGATATGACCTGAAACACCTCATAGACCTTATATGAAATGTCAAAATAAATTTTCCATGCATATAAATAACTTCCATACTCCATTTCTCAAGCCACCATACCAAACCACATGCTCCAGGTCTAGGAATAGGCCTAAAATGACCTGACTCAACCACGACAAGCCATGAAATGACCATGAAGACCACTTTCAGACTCTTATACAACTTTGAAACATCATACCAACTATATTTGAGCTCATGAAGACTTTTGAAAACCATTGGAGTACTCATACCATGACCATGCACACTAGAGCATGCTCCAAGACACTTAACAACTCACCAAATTAAGATACTACCAATAAAAAATCAAGTTTGACTATGAATGACACCATGACACCCATTTCCATCAATGGCCTTTGACATAAATGAAAACCTTATTGGTGCTTAATGCATTCCCTTAGATTGAGTAGGCATTTTTCATATACTTCCTATATATTTAACGGGTTTTGTGTGTTTTTTATTGTTCCTCATGCTTCGAAGGTTAGTCTGAGTCAAGAAGGAGAATCAACTTGTGGTAAGTCTCGTGTATTAGAAAATAAAATAAAGGATTCAACAGGAATGTCAGGGAATTGGTTTAATGGACAAATTAATCAAACTATAAAAGCCTTGACACATTGGTTTATTGTTTTGCAGGTTTGTAAAAAAGGCAAGCATTCTACGGATTCCAAAAAAATCTGCATGACACTCAAAAATCCACCAAAACAAGTGGGAAACTAAGTTTAAAATCATTAGCGGGTTAATTTTAAAAAGTTGATAGATGTCCATTTACTTGTCAAATTCAATGCCAAGATTAGCAAAGCCACATGGTAGAAGATCAATGATAAAAGACAGGAAATGTGTCAGAATTCTGACACTCTAAACGTAGATGGGCGCTGGTGGACCTCCGGTCCGCAGAATCAACCATGTTCCAAATATTTTCAGGTCCTGGCTTAAGAAAGTGAAGGTCAAAGGACACATGGTGAAGATAGAAGGTGACATATGTCACAAGATTAATGACCCCAGGTAGACATGTGTCACAATTCCAGCTAACTTCAAAGCTGATGCATTTCGTAAACCTCGAGTTTCTGGAATAAATCAAGTTTAGTAAGGCTTCGGATTTGGAGTATTGAATCTCGACATGCTAAATTTCAGAGGGCCATATCTTTCAATCCAATACTCCAAATCTTGCAAAACTTATATCATTGGAAAGGTCTCTTTGTGAGCTTAACTTTGGCATCCTTAGATTTATAAATTGATGATTGTTGGTCGGATAAAAATTATTAAACATATTTTTCTTTCAATTTGAAGTCCCTGTGTTGGTCAACCACCCGTCTTGATGAAATATGGTTTCTTTTTCTTATCTAAACACACAAGACAAAAGGAATTGATGACTTTGGTAGGTTTCCCATGTTGCTTTATAGGATTTTAATGCACCTTATTAGTGGTTGTAGGGGGAAATCATATTTTTATTCTCTCTTTATCTCTCTCTCTCTCTCATCTGCTATATATTGTAGATCCTTCCATTTTGTGTGAGAGGTAGATTGGGGGTGGTTGTAAACTTTTTTATTAAATTTTTAGGTTCCAATTTCTAGTTTCATTGCAAAAAATTTATATGTGTTGATTTCTGTGAGGAAGAACTAAGGTGGTTACGTTCTATAACCCATTAATAGGTTTTGAGGGCATTTTTTTATGTCCCCGAGCCAAAAGTTACATGAATAATATTATAATTTTTTTGATAAAGCTATACTTTCTCGTTTCTCATGTTTTAAAAGAATGAATGAGGTAATATTGGTTTTATTACTATCTTGCATTGGATTTAATTTTTTAAGTACAAAAGGGTCTTTCTAAGTATTTTATTTCTCCTAGTCACTATGAGAATAATGTAGAATGGTGTATATTTTACAATAGTTTAGTCTGGATGAAAAATCCTAAAGGCAACAACACTTTTAAATAGCTTTTGTTATCCCTTAAGGTTATTTTGGGTGTATAAGACAAATACATCAAGTGCTTTATCTTAGCTCTAACTCCATGATTTATAGTTAGGATTATGAATACTATAGATGGAATTTGTGCACATTGAGTATCAATGATTGCAAACATTATTTCAAAGACAATTTTAAATTAATTGTTCTTTTCAAGAATTGTATTCAAGGATGGATTATTTCTAAGGAAACATTAATGTACCAAGATCATAAAAGTAACTACCCTATACCCCTCCTAATCTCCATCAAAACTATAATAAATCTTATCCTGTAATTCCATCCATTTGGTTTCTTTTATTGATGTGTCTCTAAACATCATTAAAAGTGACCTTAAGCTTTTATCAAGAGAATACAAGTTCAACTGAATTCTATTGTTTATAATAACCTGAGTCTGGTAAGGTAAGAATATGTAGAAATTTGTGTGGAAACTCGTGAGAGTGAAGTGTTGTGTCCATGGCCATGTTTATCCTATACTAACCCATCATTTAAATAAATAAAGGTAAAAAAGATCCCATCTCTCCCTCTGCATCTAGGTTAAACCATAGGTCCTCTCACCCTAATTTAAGGTAGCACCAAAAGAAACAAGAAAAGGCCATATCCTTTGTACGTGCCCCTTAACCATCCCGATGGATAATCAAAAGGAAAGTGATAGACCCCTCCCCAAATAAAAAATTACACACTACCACCTTGTCCACCAATATTCTAAGAAGTTCCCCCTTCCCTAGAGAAAACTTGTTGTTAATCCAGCAGGGGGTGTAAACTTGAGGACCAACAAGCTTCTGGCACTGTTACCAGGGAAAGAATTTGAAGATTCCATCTACTTCTATAATTTGATATTCTAGTGGTGAATCCCTAAAAGAAAAACCTGGAATAGAATGGTTTCATTACATAACATGTTGACGGTCCTCTATTGGAATTTTTATTCATAATGTTCTCATTATAAATAGGCTTTTCATAAAACCTGATTTTGTTAGAAAAAATATGTAAAAATTCATAAAGATATGAAAAGCTCAAAATTACATTTTATAAAGCTATAATTTCAAGATGTTTTTGAGTTGATCTATACATATAAGGTGATCTATACATATAAGGTGTAAGGCCTTATTGATGGCTCAATATTTCAAAGAAAATATGGTATGTATAAGTGTAAAGTTTTTAACAACTTGTTGATTAACTCTCCCCTTTGCAAAGTTAGAAAGAAGAAGTTTTCTTTTTCAAGTTAGATCTTATCAAAAATTACTTCCAAAGATGAAAGGTACACATCCAAGAAGGAAGAAAATATCAAAATTAGTGAGTAATCAAAATTCAAAAGAAAATATTGTTCAAATTATTGAGGTTGATCAACCTTTGGTGGAAGATTACTGTAACACACCTGACATATCTTATTTAGGTAGTCCTCAAGCTAATTTGTATTCATTATTTCAAGAAGGTTTCAACATATACAAGTAACAAAGGTGTTTTTCATCTCCCTTATTTTTTGAATCATGAGAATCAAGTATTTTTGTGAAAATGAGTCCTTGAAGGATTTACATTTTGAAGATCATACTCCTATGCCTAAAATACCCAGTTCCCCACTATTTCAATCCTTCTTTTGAAAATAATCCATCAAATAATATGACACAATCTTCCACGAAGGTCTCCTTTTTTCATTAACAAATTATAGACAAATAACTTTCCATGGAATGATGGACTATCCTAATCAAGTACCACATGAAATTAAAGTAATGTTTCCTAATTTCAAGGGGATAATGCTATAAGTGGAGATTAGCATCTCATATTTTTTTCAGGATGATATGGATATTTATGGAATAAAGAATGAAGATGTTTATGTTAAGTTATTCATACATACATTAGAAGAAAATGTCATGGAATGGTATTTGACTCCTGGGTAGAAATGAAGAATGCTTTAAATTTGCAATATGGAAATATGAAAGCCCCAGATCCATTGATAACAAGAGTTTCAATAGTAGAAGAGGAACATGCCATTGAGTTATGTGATAAATGTTTGTTACCACACCACCCTTGTGAGAAAATTGTTAAAGATGATGATATTAATGAGGAACCTAATTTTTATTATGCATGTATGAATGAGTTTATAAATGATATAACACAAGGAGCTTCTTACATTGATATTCTATATGCCAAAAACTACAAAAGAATTTTTGGCATGTATCAATCAGGTTTTCTCTATTCTTCTTGTAGATAATGTTGATATGGATATAGCTCAATCATTTGAACTTCCTAGTGCAAACCTTGAAGATATCAAATGCCCCATGGACCCTGAATTTTTATGGACTTTGTTTCAATGTTGAAAATGGAGCTGGAGTGGTTATGACTTCTCCAAATTAGGTTTTTGAAGATGATGATCAAGTTCAGGGATTCTCAAATTGTAAAGGTAAATTCACAGATCAACTCATTGATTTTGAGCCTATGATTGACTTATGTAATGTAAAATATTTAAGAAAAAATGTTACCCCTAAAAAAATGATTATCATGTAGTCAAATTTTAACTATACCAATGGAATCATAAGCATGCTTATCTATATGCCTAGGTATGTTAAGGAATGTAGCTTGGATACTTCTCACAATCCTAGAAATATCTAGCTGAGATGTAGCATGAGAAAAAAAGAAAAACCAACTTATGCCCAATTTCTGAAGAATTACCAGGATTATGTGACATGGTCTTATCTAGATTATCAATTATGATCTTTGTATAGTTTTTTATTTTCATTGTGTTTTTTTTGTTATGTTTGTGTGTTGTATCCCTTTTGTGCTCTTTTATGCAATGACCAAGTTTCTGTAGTTATATGTTTTCCCCCAACTCATTATGCTTCTATTTTTGAAGCCCTATGTCTTTTTTTACTTGACTCCTTTTCCAATAGACTAGGAAATTATTCTTTGTTCTTATGGCACCCACAGGGGGTTAACATCCCCGAGTAGGATCTGTTGTTGGTGCTTAATCCAGTCCCAAAGATTCAGTTGGTATTTTTCATATACTTTATGCATATTGAACTGGTTCTATATGTTTCTTATTGTTCCATGTGCTTCAAGGATCATTATGAGTCAAGAAGAAGCATCATTTTGTGGTAAATATCTTGACTTAGCCAAATAAAAGAGAGGATTAAGTAGAAATCTCAAAGGACTGGTTCAATGGACTAGTTAATCAAAGTATATAGGCTCCAAAATTTTGAGTGGACGAGATATGTCTACATATTTCATGAGGAACCTTCAATCAAAAATGAATGATCCATTTTCTCATAAAATATTAAGCTATGAAGCTCCAAAATCATACAACCCCAACCACGAAGTAAAAATATGTAGGAATTATTTTAAAACTAGGTTAAAATGGACTTAGCCATTTTAATGAATATTGGAACATTCATACGGCCTGTCGAAATTCCACCTCTTAAAAGCACCAACCATTGACATTCAAAAACCCATGGGAGACTAAAGATAATTAATTTGTGGGTTATTTTTAAAAATCCATGTGACATTAATTTACTTGTCAAATTCAGTGCCAAGGTCATTAGGGACACATGGAAAAATCTCAAGGATCAAAGGAAGGGCCATGTGGAAGGATTTTTTCTCTCCTTAAAGCATTTTGGCTCCACGGACCTCCAACCCCTAGATTAAATTGTTTTAAATAATTATATTGGGTCCGAACAGGGTCAAGGAAAGTCAAAGAATATGTCGTAGGAAAACAATATGATAGATGGCGTAAGATCAATGACCAATGGTGAACACTTGGTGGCATTCCGTCACAACTTTTTACGATGGGCTTCCGCATATGTAAAGTACTTGGAGTGAGATGGATTTAAATATATGTCTAGTCTTCCCAATCTTGCATCCAATGAAAGGTTTCTATGTTGTAAGGGTTAGTGGTGGACATATGGACACATTTTTAATGAGTACCAAAAGCTTCTAAGTCCACTCATGGTAAAATTTACGACGTGAAGGCACAACCAATTAAAAGAAAGCATGAGGCAAGAAATAATAAAAAACCTACGGAGTGTGGAGCTTTCTCATTAGCCCATATTTCATGTTTGTCAATTGGGAGGATTTCAAAACTAAAATGTAAAATAGGAATGAGGATTCCTCATTTGATGATGCTTCGTAGTAGGTAGAAGAGGTTAAAGAATGGTTTGAAACTACAAAGGTGCATGGATATTTTTTATTAGCTCAAACTTGGCACTAAGCATATCATAGATCAACAGTGTTAGGGAAGACATGTGGCATCATTCTACCCCACTTTAGGTCAATAGACTCTGGTGGATTTCAAACCCCGGAGTGAATTAAATTTACTAAAAGGTTTCGAGTCTGAAATAAGGAAAGAGTTTCCTAGTCAAAATACAAAGCAAGTAGACGTGTAAGTAGAGCCTGGCCCTAGGACCCAATGAAATACCGACATGTGGGAAAGAAAAATAAATGCACATGTTGGAAGATGAAATCCAAAAGCTAATCAAAGGTTTCCACATCTCAATCTCTTGTTCATCCTGACATGCAAAACTTCAAAGGGCCATATCTTTCGATCCATTACTACAAATCTTGCAAACGTTTTATCGTTGGAAAGGTCTACTCAAGCCATTTAGTTTGGCATCATCAACATCATATTTTGGTGGTGTTTATTTGAAGAAAAATGGGAAAGACATAGTTCAGGACATTAATGTGTAGATACAAATAGCTCAACCACCCATATCTAATTTGATTTGACTTATTTCCTTCTTATACAGGAAAAAATTCATTGAGGGGTGGGTTTGATAGGTTTCCCATGCTCCTTTTTTGGATTTTAATGCACCTTATTAGTGGTTATAGAGGAAAATCATATTTTTCTTCTTTCTCTCTCTCATTTTCTATTTATTATAAAGCATTTCATTTTGTGTGAGAGGTGGATTGGGGGTAAT
Organism: Taxus chinensis; assembly: GCA_019776745.2. Lineage (NCBI taxonomy): Eukaryota > Viridiplantae > Streptophyta > Pinopsida > Cupressales > Taxaceae > Taxus > Taxus chinensis. The sequence goes on from CM034153.1 coordinate 43,622,769, forward strand.
TGTATAATATTTTATTAAAGTTTTAGGTTCCAGTTTCTAGTTTTCTTGAAAAACATTTGTATGTGGTGAGTTATGTGAGGAAGATCTAAGGTGGTTGTGTTGTACAACCATTAATAGTTTTTGACAGAATTTGTTTATGTCCCCTAGGCAAAACTTGCATGAGTAAGATTTTGACTATTTTGATAAAGATATACTTTCTCGTTTCTCGTGTTTTAAAAGAATGAATAAGTAAATATTGGTTTTGTTAATATCATTCATTGGATTTACTTTGTTAATTATGCAAGGGTCTTTCTTTGTTACTATATTCTTTTGGTCATTGTGGTAATATTACAAAATAGTGTATATTTTGCAATACTTCAGTCTAGTCTTAAATTCCTAAAGGAAACATCACTTTTGAAGAGCATTCATTATCCCTTAAGGGTCCTTTGGGTCTAGAATAAAAATACATCATGTGCTTTATCTCAGCTCCAACTCCATGATTTATAGTTAGTATTGTGAAGACTATAGATGGCATTTGTGCACATTGAGTATCAATGAATGTAAATGTTATTTCACATACTGTGTTAAATTTATTGTTCTTTTCAAGCATCATAGAAAAGGATGGATTATTTCCATGAGAACATTAATGTTTCAAGATCATAAATTTAACTACCCTCTCCCCTCCAAATATACATAAAAATACATAATCAATCCCCCCCCATACTTCCATCCATTTGTTGATTTTTCTGCTATGTCTCAAAATATCATTGAAATTTCCCTTTAGCTTTTGTCAAGAGAATGCAAGCCCAACCAAATTATACTATCTATATTAACATGTGTCTATTAAGGTAATCATATGCAATGCTTTGTGTGACAACTTGTGAAAGTGAAGTGTTGTATTGATGACCATTTTTATCCTAGACTGACCCATCATTTAAATAACTCAAAGGAACAAATATCCCATCTCTCCCTCTAGATCTAGGTTACACCACGGGACCTCTCACCCTAGTTCAAGGAAAGACCAAAAGTAACAAGAAAAGGTCATCTCCTTTATACGTGCCCCTCAACCATCTCGACGCCTTATCCTAAGGAAAGTACTAGACCCCTCCCCAGATACAAAATGACACACTACCACCTAGTCTACCACCATTCCAAGTATTTCCCCCTTTCCTTAAAGAGAATTGTTTTCAATCCACTAAGGGATGTAGATTTGAGGACCAAAAAACCTAAGACACAATAGCCAACACGATAATGCCAGAGTGCAGTAGACTCTTTATTTGAGTTAGATAAAGCAACTGCAGAGGATGAAACTCAAATCTAAGGCAAATAAACAATCCTTAAAAAAAATATAGCAAGTATCATACCTTCCCATTATATCAAAAATGATTTGATGCCTTTCTAAACCATGATCTCCACCTTAATCTTGTGATTCAACAGTTTAGAAATGGATAGGTGATTCATGGTCATTCCCAGAACATAGAGCACCTTTGTGAGAGTACATTATATCATCCTAAGAGGAATGGTGACATTTCCTATTCATTCTGTAGCATACTCCTTGTTTTCTATAATTTTAACCTAATCTCTTGTGGGTTGATTAGTGAATGAATCAAATAACTTCCTATCGCATATCACGTGCTTGCTAGTGTGAGAGTTAATCAACCAAACATTCAATGATGGATGTGATGTTTGGGTGACTAGAACAACATTATCTTCGTGTGTGCCAATTTTTTTTATTCTGGTACATTTTCATTTGAGTCATCATTTGGCTGGACCGTGACATGTCCTTCCTACTTCTTTTGGCAAGGATGCCACTTGTATTTCTATGAATTGCCACATCCAGATGTGCTCTCGTCTCCAAAACTACGTTGTGTGTGGCTATTATACCATCAATTAAAAATGTCGTGAGTATTCGTGGCACATATGTTACACCATCGATTCTCTTTTTAAGATTTTTTCTTCTATCATTGCTTATGTGGCTACTTATGTGACAGCTTCTCTTGTTGTCCCTTGCGAGGCTTTTGACTCTTCTTGTGCCTAAAATGTTCTCCAGTTCTGAAGATATCACCTCTTTCTTTTTTTACGGCCAATGTGGTGATGAATGTCTTTAACTAGGAAGGAAGAGCTTGCATTGTGATAGGGAAAAACAACTTATGTTCCACCAATTCTATGAGTGTTCCAATCTCTGCTCGTATTTCTGCCAGATGATGCAAGAATTACTCTACTTTATTTCCTTCTTTTATACTTAGTGTATGAATATTTGACTGGAGATGGAGGATTTTTGTCAAGTTCTTCGCTTTGTAGATGGTGGAGAGAGTATCCCAAGCCACCTTTGATTTCGTCGTATCCCATATGTGTGGTTGCACCTCATCGGAAATATTGAGAGTGATCAACACCAAGACTTTTGTAAAAGCCTTTTCATATTTTGTTTTCTCATCTACATCGGTGGGACACACAAATTTACTAGTGAAAAGATCCTAAAGATATTCAAACGGGAAAATGGTGTGCATATTATTCATCCAGGTGGCATATTTAGGACCTTTCAAGAGCTAAGAATCAGACAACAATATCTTAGCAGCAGACATTACTCTTTTTCTTCGTACAATAAGATGGAAATTTACCACGCGGTCTACAAAACAAAAGGAAAATTGGATCTGGTTTTTTGTTGTCACATTTACCTTTCTCTAGCATATATCTCTTATGCACATGTCAGATCCTCAACGAACAGTTAGACACCAAGGAAAGGTCACTGCTAGTTTGAAATGTTAAAGAAAATGTGATGAACATGTCACTACATATGGTCTTCCACGAAGGGTCTCCATGAAAAAAAATCTTCAGACTGCTACTAAATCAATCCCCAAATAACAAGCGTTAAACAGGTCTAAGGTCATAGCAAGATAAGAGAATGATTAGACACCAAAAAGGTTAGATCCTCCGCGTAGGTTGCATCTTTCTCTTCACTAAATGTATTGATATATAGATGCGCCAAATTTTCACTTTAGACAACATTATTAGCAATGAAAACTTCCACGCAACCCCTCGAAGTCGCTATGCTCTGATACTGCAAAAACAAAAAAGGAAACTGCCAAAAAAGGAATGCTGCAAAAATGTCGCTCTGATACCAAATTACCAATGTTATGAGAGAGAGAGCATAATGTATTTCATTTATTGAAAACTACAAATAAAACACAACAATTTATACAAATTGAAAAATTGATCAAGGGAGAAATGGTTCGAGAACCGTGTATATTCTTCCACCTGCCATGAGTAAACTACCACCACCCGGTTAGTATAACCAACTCGTAACAAATGAAATAGTTTTTAACTAATCTAACATTTTCTCTGTTCTAGTCATAGTTTACAGTTCATAGAGTATATGGGGTGGATAACTCACTTCTCTTGGCTACACAAGGATCATTTTGATTGCACTAAGACATCTACATACACATGAAATATTTTTCTCTAATATAAGAATAATATTATATGTATATTGATTAACTTTTTATTGATTTGTGTAAATGCATTTTGAAATTTTGTTGTCCATTCAAAATTATCTCCCTTCAATAGTAGTTGTTCTATTGGTTGCATAATATTGACATATCCCAAATTGAATTTTCTGTAATATCGTGTATTTTCTATAAACGTGCACACTTTAGATGGGTTTTTAGGAGGTTTAAGCCCCAAAAACAAGAAGTCATAGAGCTCAAAGCCAAGATCACAACCATAATAGAGAACGTGAAAGTTAACCTATTGATGACATGATCACTATTGAAAATAAGTTGAATAACACAAAAAAGAGTTAACAAAAGCTTCTAACCAGTTAGAAACCACACATAAACATATGGACATGTTCCATGCTAGTTTTGTTTTGCTATTTTCTAATGCAAGGTTAACGCAAGTAGAAAGGTTTTGATAATAGAAATTTTTGATGACTTTTAAATTCAGTTCATGGCTTTATTTAACTATAGATAAAAATTCCTCTTTTAACAAATGATTTTAGGATGTATGTGTTTATCCTCACCATATCCTTAAAATTATAAAAGCATGTAGGAACAAATCTTTTTATTGGATGTAATGTTGTAAGATCTTAATTAGGTGGTTCAAAAAAGTGAAATACCATACAAACCATTGATCATAAATATACAGATAGTTGAAAAGATAATTATAGACTATACCAACAAGCTCAAGGAATCAATTTACATTCCAAATAAATCATAAAGGATAAATTCAGGTAAAGGAGATCAATTTTGGAGGACCTATTATTATTCTTGTGTATGTATACAAGGTCCCCCAATTATGATGATTCAAACTGGGGGCTAATTCAAGAAGATTAGTTTATAATTAAGTGAGGAAGTTATTAAATATGAGAGATTATTCTCATTTATAGATGTTTAAGTTTTAGATAGTTGTAGTTAATTGTAGTTTACTTGCAATTTCATTAATTTTATTAGAAACTAAAAAATTAGCACAAAGCATGAGGATGCATCCTATGACTCTATTAAAGAACAATAGTGTAATGTAAACTTATCTCAACATTGGTGAATTAATATAAAAGAAGGTTTTGTAGATCCAATTAGTTTTGTGAGTTTAAATTGTCTTTTAACTGTTAGTAAATCTATTGATGCCTTGACAAATATATTTTTTATTTTATTAAGTAGATTCTTTACTTCAAATTTCAGTTAGATCATGCATAATAGAGAGATTGAGTTATGTTTGTCTCAATGTTATTTGATAATGTTTCTAATGCTTGAATTTGTAGATGTTCTTAACAATATTGCAGTTTTGAGTAAATAAGGGATGTTAACTAGTGAATATTATTCTATTTTTGTTTAGAATTTTATTACCAAGTATTATTATTAGGCTCATAAAAAAACTGATATAAGTTTCATTCCAATGAACCAATGGGATAGTTTCTTAGTTAATTTATGGTAAATATTCTATTTTGTGTGGTTTTCTTAAACTAATGTCCTCAAGAATATAAAGAATTGAGCATTCTATTTCTTATATGCTTTGGTATTATGTGTGGTTTAATTGTTATAACACCTCATTATTATGATTAATCAATCTAAAGGTTTTTTTAATAGCAGCTTCTTAATTACAGTTAATGCCTTCACAGAATTTAACACGCAGTAATAAAGTTCCAGCATACATAAATTATATATCTCTTATGTTTCTTACCCTAAAATGAGTAACATCATGTACAGTAACCACTGAATTATTCCAACATTAGATAATTATGTTGATGCCTTCAATGGTTAATCACTTACAACATATTAATCTAGCATTAATTAATGTTTAGAATCCAACCAGACAACCTATGATAACCATGTGCAACTGTAAGGGTTCAGATCCTACTCGATCCCCTTTAAACACTCAATACAAGCCAATACACCTAGTGTATTATTTAGTTAAATCTTTTTAGAGGTACAAAGAACTATGTGTATCTTCTTAGTGTCAGATTTTTGGGAACAACAAATTTTAAAAGAAGAAATGGTGATCGGATAATGCAATTAGTCATTTGCAATACTATGGCCATAGTTTTGGGCATCACGTTAGCTAGTCTAGTTTCGTGACTACACATAAGCCACATGAAACATGTCCCTCCATTCGCCACACAATTGTATCATTCATAGTATCGGGATTCTTTCCATTCTTAAGTTATTAAGTTCATAATTAAATTTCAGAATAATGAAGGTAAACTTAATTATTATGCGTCATTTGCTAATGATAAAATACAACAGTGAGATATCATTTATTATGACAATCTCTTCGCATTATTGCAACAATAGGTTTCGGACATCATTAATATGTTTAATCCTTGAACACATGATTAATCATCAATCCTACATCTTTTAAACTTAGTGTAATGTGTTTTCATATTACATAAACTGCTAATGTAACCTATTAGTGTTGATGTGTTGGTTTACATGACAACGCATCTTAATCCTTAGAAGAGTAGGATTTTTCCAAAAAAGGCACCAATTATACTATATGAGCATAAATAATATACGTTCATTTATGTTAACTCTCCTACCAAGGACAATAAGTATAATTCACCACTTATAATTAATATTTTAATATCCATATATATGATATGTTTATATTACTAATTTTCTTGTAGTTGATTACATCAATTATTCTTAATCAAATTTACAGTAGTTGAGATCATAAGTACTGCTAGGTGGTTCATACCATTTCATCTTTTAGAAGATGAGTATATTCACTAGACTTATTTGTCTTTACATTGTACCACATGATATTACAATTTTACTGTTATGTTAATAATTTTAAGTACATAAGAACATCTTGTATTATAGGATCACTTCACATATAATACCAAACTTTGCTGGATATCATATTACTTTTACCTGTTTCTGCTTATTTCCAGGTCAAGTGATAATTGTATCTCAAGTAGCTATGATATATGCCAAACTATCTATTGTGATGTATGTTTGCTTAATTAAACAATGACACACACACACACACACACACACACACACACACACACACACACACACACACACACACACACACACACACACACACACACACACACATATTGTTAATATGCATTGACAATACATACTTAACTGATTTAATAATTTAAATATGCCTCTAATCACATTCATAATGATCCCAATAACCTCTTTATTTACATATCAGAAAATTATAATTATGGTTACAAATCACAAGGGACTATTTAAGTTGGTCATGTATTACAACAGGCCCTTAATTTCCTTTAACAATAACAAACATTTATTTTATGTTCAAATTAAGTATAAAGTTAGTAAGAAAAAATGCTATCCAGACCTTAAATCCCGTTTCACAATACATCATAAAACCTTTAAATGAGATTGATGATTTAAAACATAGTCAATTTGCAATAATTGGCATGGATTTACATTCCTTAATCTAGTTGTTCTATTTCAAAATAATTGAACATCAACTGCATCTTTCACTATCATAATAAAACATCATGAATTAGCAAGTAAGCAATAATTCAATGATTTCACTAAATGACTAAGCTATCTTCAACTTGATATACATTTGTATAGCTCAATCACATAAATCTAACTTATTGAACTAATTTCTATCAATATAATGGTTCCAAAAGTAAGATTTATAACCTTTCACCTTGTTATCCTTTCATAAAACTTATTAATGAACTTATCTTGTTAATCCTCGAATAAGAAAACAATGTCCTTAATTTTATATACACTTAATATTATCTAGTTTTTTGTCATATCAAGTTATAGAAGTATAAGGAAATGTTTCAGCTAGATACTTCTATTCCTAAAGTTTATTATCAATACTTAAGAATGTAGCACAAATCGTCCATTCTTTTCTTCATGATCAATTCAAAGGATTCACATTTGAATAACAATAAAAATCTCATTTGAGCAGATAAATATGTCTTTATGCCCTACATATTTTGAATTTGTAACCCGATCTATAGATATGTAGTACCTAAATAATATTTGTTGCAAGAAGGTCTCTACTCATCCCGTCTTTCAAATGAGTAAATGATTCAAAATTCTATAGGCATAACATGAAAATACATCCCCGAATTTCATGATTCAAATTCAAGCTAACTTAGAAAAGTAATTATATTAATAGAGATAAGTAATAATAGTAATTTGATAAGAAATTACATAAGCTCACAATAATGTACAGATCTTATAGATCCTGTAACACCTGCAAAAAAGACATTCTAGGAACACACTAACACCTGACACAAATATCAAAAATTATGACTAATTTTTTTTGGGGTTAATTTACAAGATAAAGGTAAAAGGATAAAAGAGGTTACAAAGATGTTAATCCCCTAGGGTACAACAATGAACTACAACACCAAACACAACTTTACGATTTAAGAACCAGATCTATTTAAAAGGGTAACATATTTTCTAATTCACTCTAGGGGCCATTAAACAAATTTCCACTAAGAAGGTGCAATAAATTAATTTACTTAGTTAAATGTTTTCTTCTCCTTAATTAATGTTAAATCCTATTATGGTTAACCTCTTTCTTAATTAATATAAAAATCATTATCTTATTAACTTAGGGTCTTTTCTATTACTACCTAAAGCTTGCTAAGGACTAACAAAGGTTTAACATTGTAAGGAAATAAGATGGCTCCATTCCCCAATTACACATACTATTAAGGTTTTAAAAAAAACATTTATAAAACAAAAGTAGGGTTGATCCTCCACCTTTATATCAAATAAATTTCAACCACAAGATCCTAGGGTTACAAGAAAGCCCTAAAATTCCATAAGCATTCTTATTAAAATTCCTCCTTTATTCTATTCTCCTCATTTGGTCTATTTTCCTTTGTGAAAAATGCAGGTTGGAGAGGAGAAGGCCATGGGAGCAAGAGAGGAGAAATTTTGGAGGACTCTACAAGGAGGTCAAGCTTAGAAGGTTTATATTGTAGGTTTAATGTTGCTATCATTTTCACTCAAGGATTGGGTGGGATCTCCATCCCCAATCTAGTTTTATTTCAAAACATTTATATTTGGGTTTTCAAATTTGGGGCAAACCCTACCCCATTGTCATAAATGAAAAGAGTGTTTTTACTCCACCACTTGAAGGTTTTTATTGCTCAAATCCATGAGATTTACTCATTGTTTGCTTGCTGGTAGTTATTAGTTAAATTTTACAACCTATAAATGAGTAAAAACCAGTCAAAATTTTCACATAGACGCAGATCCAAGAAGTTCTGTCGTAAGTGACAGAACTACCGCCTAGAGAAGACCAATGGTCCTAGGACCGCCACCCTGTTTGGGTGACAAACCATGAACCACCACCCTACTGAGTGGCGGTTTTGAGACCACCACCTTAGCCTGAGCAGCGGTTACAGGACCACCACTCTGCATAGGGCGGCGGTCTTGTTTCAGAAAAATAGAACCTAAAAACCCAAATTTTCTTAAAATCTAAAAGTTACTAAAATGCATTATGAGCTTATTTTTGTACAGCTAGAGTTCCAGTTTTGGGATTCAATTCTGTTTGTTCATTCCTTAGTTTAATCTACTCATTGTTAAAGTATTATCTAATCCAATAAAACACATCTACTTTACAAATTCATTCCATTATTTTAAAGTACTTTTCTTTCCATTTAAAGAGCAAAAAGGGATATAAATCTATTATTTTACATAGTCATTTTCTTGCTATTAAAAGGCAACATATCAACACAACATTATACTTCAATATTTTTCTCTCTTTAATTTCACTACAATATATATACATTCAAAATAACTACAATAAATTTATTTTCCATTCAATTTTATCATGCATACAAGTTCAACTTCTTACAACTTCTATATTTCCTTCTTTCTCATTTACAACACTACAACTTCACAATGAAAGTAAATTTCTTTTTCACAATGCAACTTCCAACTAAACTTTTACACAATATATCCATTTCACAACTCACTCAACACAAAGCTTTCTTTCCCTTTTTTCTATATAAAAATATTGGAATGAAACTTTTCTCCACAAGATTACTACAAAGTCATCCACTCAAGGTGGGAAATAATACAAGAATGTAAGCAAAGGAAAATACAATAATACAAGTTCCTCCACTCTAAGTGGGAATACAAAAAGTTCTTCACAAGGAAAAGTTCTCAAGGTCTCCAACAAAAATCCAAGCTTCACAACTCCAAGCAAGATAGCTCCTTCAATATTTTTTTGATTCAAAACAAAATGGGGGAAGAGGAAACGCTCTCCACACAACCAAGATATCCAATGGAGGAGAAGCCATCCTCTTCATTGGCCCCGAGCCCCAACCAAATTACAATGGGAGATGATTCCAACACATGGCAACAACAAACTTCCACAACACTAAAAAAATAGTTTCACAACCATTCCAACCACATTCAAAATAACAACAATACAAGAAGGAAGAACAACAAAACACAAATAACAAGGCTTAAATGAAATCCAAAGGAGCAATACCTATGGGGAGGCCACTTATGCCTCCCAATGGGAATGGGTGCTTACCTTAAAGCCTCCAATGCATATGTCAAATCCCCTACATACTCTTATGTCTCCCTCAAGTACTCCTTATACCTCCCACATACTCTTATGCCTTCCTCAATCTCTTATGCCTCCCTCATAACAAAAAACAAGTATGAAATGCAAGCATTCTGCATACAAGGTGGGGCACCCAACCCAAAATCCCTCTAACAAGAAAGTAAACTCTTATGCCTCCCTACATGAAATCTCCCCATAGTCTCCTCCTACTCCAAACTTAGGCAATCTACCCATACCCAACAAGCATTCCAAAGGAAACAATACTGAACACAAACACATAAACGTAAAATAGAAGCATAACATAAGAAAAGGTAAAGCTCCTACCTTTCCATAGTAGATATTTTTCCAAGAGTAAATATCCAATATCCTCAAAACCAAGCAAACATCCACAAGCACTCCCAAAAATCCTCTAACTCCCAAAAATACAAGAGCATAAAATGATGAAGTAACGCCCAAACAAGCAAAAGAACGACAATAAATAGAAAAGGGAGAGATGAGGGTGAGGTGGCTCCATGTAGGATGCCACATCACTCATTCTCAACTCCACCTCACAAATCAAACCTCAACCTCAATGCACCATAAATTTTTGGGTGAGAGGAATGACAAGTTACTTACACAATCTAATCCCACACCCCCTAAGGAAAAAATTAATTACTTGAAAGAAAGTACAATAAACATTTCAACTTTTTATCTTCACAAAACACCTAATGGGGTCTAATTTTGACCCCCCAACCCATAGGTAGGGTTGGTATAACAATTTAAGAGGTGTGGGACAAGTTTAACTTGTCCCACAAGCCTTCAAAATTTGCCCTTAAGGTCAAATTCGAGTTTTTCATGGAGGGTAGAGTGTACAACACTCAACGTCTCAAGCATTCAACACACAACACAAAATACAAGAGAAAATAAAGTCTAATAAATGAACTTATTTTGGTCACATCTATAATTAGCTTAGGAATGGATTAATTTAACTCTAAATAAGACACTTAGACCCATTAAGATAAAGGGGAAAAACATACACCAAAATATAAATAAATAAAACAAGTAATTTACATCACTAAAAGAAACACATACTAACATTAATAAAAAGGGAAACTAAAATAAAAGAAAACACATGACCCCTTGGTCACAATTTTCCCCTAACCAAATAATTCTAACACACACACAATTACATGTTGGCATGGTGACCCTTGTTGAATTTCTAGAATTCTAATGTGGTTGGTCTCCAATCCCTCGATGTTATTTGTGAATATATTTACCTGTAAAACACAATATGCCTCCTTCGGCCTCGCATTCGTATCAAAACATCCAAAATAAATAAGAAATTTAAATCTATGATCATATATGTATGGAATAATTCATCATCTAGGCAATTACGATATCATCTAAAATTTATAACATTCATCTCTATTCTACATTTTATCCATGTCAAAATGATCACAACATTAGTTCGATTATCAAGGCCTACGCAGTGTGGTGAAAGATATCACAAGTCATATATATATATATAACCATGTCCACAACATATCAACATCAATATAACATGTCTCTAATGATCCAAATGCATCATATATGAATCGAAATCACAACAGTCGATGATATTTAACATCTAACATCATGCCAAATCAAGAGCTACAATAATATCCATAAGTATAGTCGATAATATCATAGTCAATCACTAAAAAGGTGTCGAAGGGAAGTGGGCACTATAGATCCAAATAATGATATGCAGATAAAAAAAATCTTTGCAATATATTTTCCCATAGGATCGTGATGACCAATAGAGAGATATTATTTCTCAACGAGATAAGAGAACAAGGTAGTCAAACCTACAATCAGACAGACCCCGACATTTAACAAAAATGATCTCTTTAAAAGAAAAATAGTCAACCCTGAATTGTTAAATCCAGCTCCTTACAGGACACCCAAACTCAAAAAGTCTCAAGCCATTTAGTTTTTAACCGATCCCTTAACCCATTGTGTATAGAGACTGCATTGACATGGATTTAAAGGATATATATGAGGTATTCATATCATCAACCCAAGAGAGGTTTCAAACAGAAAACCCAAAACATAAAACACACCTACACCCACCGAATAGTCTCATTCACACCAACAAATAGGTTCATAGTTATATTTGAAAAATGAACCCAAATTAAGAAAAGGGGTTATATACCCAAATTTATATTTTAACACACAAAAAACTAACTTCCCAAACTACTGTGAAATCAATGGAAGCTTTTGATTTCTTTTATCACATAAGGTTAACCCCTTCAATTAATTTCTAAAGATTATAGACTCATTCAACTACTACAAAATGAAACAAATAGAGTAAGGAAGGTAAACCCATGCCTGAATTTATAGAGTTCTTGCAATCCTCTCCAAACCTTCCTTCGAAATTGTTTCTTCAAGTACAAAAAGATGCACCCAGATTTCGACCCCAAAAATCCAAATAATGCCATATATTTAAACAAATCATAAAAGGTAAAAAGGAAATGTTGGGTCGGCCATTATGGCTACCAACTATTATTGCATACAACCAAATTTCAACAATAGATTTCCCCACAAAGAACTACATGCAAAGCCCCAAAAAGGGGGTGGGAAAATGGTTACCAAAAATGAACTCAAGATACACACACAAAACACCTAGATAGATTCCTTGAGAATTTTCCCCCTTTTCTCGAGATGAGTTAGTGTCATTAATGCATGCTGGTAGTACTTATATTATTCCCTCCAATAAGTTCTCAGATAAACTTGTCTAAAGTTTAGTTTTAGCAATAGTATCACCTTTCTTGATTTTGCAAGGTGGTCACCTTAGGAGCGGTTGAAGGCTTAAATTTCAACAATTGGCAATTACATGAGAGAGTTAAATCCATCCATCAAAGGATTACTTAAATTTTAATTTCAAATTTATCTTGGGTCGATAATTCTACCAAGCTTTAACATATAAAATATTTAAAACCAATAATCTAATCACATGATTGAAGACCATGGTGATTATTTATACCCATACTATGGTATTAGACCATTGTTAATTTAATCCCCCAAAAATTTATAACATTTACTTGGGATTATCTTATTTATTCGATAAATCAAACTTAAATCAATATAACAGTGGCATTAACCTTACCCTTCATGATTATTTCCACACAAAGGATAATAATAAAGCTTACCATTCTTTTGTTACCATCTTTAGTTCATAGATGGTTCTTGATACTTATCAAATAATTATATGCTCATAAGGTCTGCGACTTCTTACCCAAATGATGATAATAACATGAGCTTATGTGAATGATAATGCAAGTTATTGTCAAAAAATCTTATAATGTTATCATCAGTATAATCCCTTAAATGTTAATTGCGTAGTATAAAACAAAAATGCAAAGAAAAAAAATACATTCATCCAAAAAAACATAATCGTAAAAAAAATTCAACATTATTATGAATTCATTATCATTAGCAAGGTAGGTAAAATAGTAATATCAATGATAGGTATATCAATCATGAAAATACTCAATCGCCTTGATCTCATTCAACAAAGGAAGGTGCACAACAATATTAATTGCCAATACAAAAATCAGACAATACATCATGTACTGTCATCATACACAACTCGATAAGTAAATATAACCATTATGAAAAACAAGAATAAATTATAAATGCTAAGTGCATTACGAGTGCTTAACGACAAATGTTGTTGTGTGGTTATAAATGCAACTACAAGTAAGTGTACATATCCTGTAGACACAAAAATTAGGTCATACCACCCTTATAGCCCCGTTAATTAAATTATCCATACCTTACATATTCATACCCCATAGTGCACATGATTAATTGAATTAATTATTTTAATTGATTTAATAAATATCCTCACTTGACCACCTCACCTAGCCACATCACCTAGACACCTCATCATAGAGCTATTCTTAGCATGTTTCTTTTAACTAAGACTCAATTTTACTTACCTTAACTAACTGACACTTAGTCTAACCCTAACATTAGATGTCTATTCTTTCTCTAACAACATGCCCACTTACTTAAGCGGAAAATACCATTTTAGACCCGAACCAACGGGAAGAAATGGCCAAAAGATAGCCAAGATCTGCTATTTTGGAAAACCTAGGATTTCCCACCGTAACCAACACCGGTTAAACCTAAACCAACGCCAGTCAACCTAAACCTTCGTCGGTTACCATATATTCAGATTGGGAACCTTGTTGCAGGGGTTGGAAAAAATTATTTGAATTTGGAGAGAGAGATATCTACATGCAAGCACGAACATAATCCCTCTCGCACATCCAGACACACCCTAGCCAACACCAAGAATGATATGAAGGCATTAGAATTCATGATAGCATTCCAAGAAGCATTGCCAGGACACTGACCACCAATTTCATAGATCAACCATTGCCATCATCAAACCACAAGGACTGTAAATACAAGTAAGTGTGTTTTGGTCTGTATCATTCTATACTTACTTAGATCATCATTTCTTTAGTTTTCTTTGTTAAATCCTACTCTATTTTGCATCCTATCATCCTCAACTTCTTGTCAATCCACCCATCTAACCACCCATAACCTTTTGGCTCCCCATATTCAACCCCCAAACATCTTTGAGCATTTTCAGCATGTTTACCAACCTAGCCATCCTTTTTCTATTCTCTGTTCAATCACAGAGAACCTCCAAACCCAAGTTTTATAGAGTTTCTACGATTCCGCCTCTACCAATGCCGGTCACCTTGACTGTCATCGGTCATACCAGAATGACATTGGTCTCTGTAACTAGTAATCCTATCTGTAACAGTGACCTAATAATCTTCACTCAAATAACCCAAAACCGCCCAAAACCTGATCCTGACCTGTTCTAATCACCTTGGCTACCTACCTAACCTTAAACATAACCCAACCTTAGCTAGATATAATCTTTTATTGTAATATTTGACTTAATCTATTATATTGTTAGTGAATTGAGATACCAAAATCAACTTGTTAGCAATATGATCTTTATTTCTTGCATTTCTGTTCATTTATTTGATAAATAGTGGATTGACAACCATATAAGAAGTATCACACTTCCTGGATCTAGCACAAACTAGGCAATCCACTGACATATATTGTTTAATATTCTTCTTGTGGTCTTTTTTTGCATTCACAGGTAGTTCCTCCTAGGAAAAAGGAAGTTCTCGCAATCAACATTGGATCGGGAAATCAAAACATGTGCATTCTACCTTCCACCTTAATTTTACAGGTAATCCTCCTCACCTTTACCTTATCTATTTTTCTCATGCGTATGCAACTTATTGGTAAAACATTTTGGCATGCCCAGTGGTACTCTCTCTTGGATTCTTTACATTTTCTGTTGGTTGTGGAGCTTGATAGCGATGGAGGTTGCAAGGGGGGATTCGCCCCCCTTGCGGGGTCTGGGGGGATTCCCCCCGCGGTGGGGGGTCCGGGGGCTGTGCACCCTGGTGAGGCTTTGGTAGCATCGCCCACGTAAGTGAAATTTTATATGTATTTATTTATTTTTAAATTTGGATTGTTCCTTATTAGGTCACATATCTAACGGGTGGTTTTCTATATTTCCCTGAAATGTTAAAAACCCTAATATCTTTAAAGAGTCGTTATGTATGAGGCTCATTGTATTATTCGATGCATTATGAGAGAGAGTTTTTCTGGAATGAATAAAAGGATTGGTTGTTTCTAGTGGACGTAGCCCATTTTGGGTGAACCACATTAAATCTATGTCTCTGTTTTATTACATTCTTTTCTGTTTTACATTTTCCACATTATTCATTACATGCTTGTTTATTTGTACAACTTGTATCAGAGCACGTTTGATATTTATTTATTGACAATATACTCACAGAGGGACATCTGTTTGAGTGGGAGAAGTAGCAATGGCAGAGGAGAATAAGTTCAGAGTTGGGAAGTTTGACGACTGAAATTACCAGCTATGGAAAATACAGGTGGAAGATTACCTATATCAAAATGATCTATACCTACCGTTGGGAGGTGAAGAAGTGAAACCCTCAATCATGTCTGATGAGGAGTGGATGGTTCTAGATAGGAAGGCTCTCGGTGTGATTCGATTGAGTCTGACATCGTCCGTAGCTTCAAATATCTCATAGGCGAAGAGTACGGTAGAGTTGATGAAAATCCTAACTAATTTATATGAAACACCTAGTGCATCCAATAAAGTTTATTTAATGAAAATATTGTTTAATCTACAAATGTAAGAAGGTGGATCTGTATCTAGCCATCTTAATGATTTACACACTATTGTAAATCAACTAGATTTAGTTAATATCCCATTTGATGAGGAAGTTAGAGCATTATTATTCCTATGTTCTTTGCCAGAAATTTGGGACAACTTAGTAATGGCAGTTAGTAATACATCATCTACTTCTCTTAAATTTGAAGATGTATCAGTGTCATTTTAAATGAGGAAATGTGCAGGAACAGTATAGGGGAAAATTCTTCTTCTGGATTGTATTGAATATGGAGAGTAGATGGAGGAGAAATGAGAAATCAAAGAGTAAGGCTCATGGGAGATCTAAATCAAAGATGGGTAGATCCAAATCTAGTAGTAGAAGCATTACTTGCTAGAACTGTGGAAAGAGAGGACATGCTAAAAATGATTGTTGGTTCAAAGAAAACAAATAAAACTAGCCTGAAGGTATTAAAGAGGAAAATCTAATAGGTAATATTGTTCAGGATGCTCTTATACTTTCTCTTGATACTAGAGTAGAATCTTAGGTAATAGATTCGGGTGCCTCTTTCCATGCAACCCTTGATAAGGGCTAGTTTAAAGAGTATGTCTAGGGAAATTTTGGATAGATTTATTTGGGTGATGATGAGCCATGCAAAATTTTCAGGAAGGGAAATGTATACCTAATATTACAAAACGTAAATAGATGGATATTAAGAGATGTGAGGCATGTACCTAGCCTCAGGAAAAATATTGTCTCTGCAAGACAGTTGGGTGGTGAAGGTTACATAGTCACATTCACTTCAGATGCTTGTAAGGTTTCCAAGGGTACCCTGGTAGTGGAACGGGGTGAGAAAGTAGGCACTCTTTATTTATCTACTTGTATATCTAATCCTTCTACCATATTGTCTATTTCAAATGAGGATGCCAGAATGTAGCACAGTAGATTGGGACATATGAGTGAGAAGGGCATGAAAATTCTACATGAAAAGGTAAGCTTTCTATTTTGAAGCAATTGGACTTAGATTTTTGTGAGCATTGCATTTTTGGGAAACAGAAAAGAGTTATATTTCTCAAGGTAGGGAATACCAAGAAAGAGAAAAAGTTAGAGCTAGTTCATACAGATGTGTGGGGACTATCCCATGTCGCATCTCATGGTGGTTCTCTGTACTATGTCACATTCATAGATGATGCCACAAGGAAGGTATGGATATATTGCATTAAGCGCAAGTATGATGTCTTTGATACATTTAAGAAATGGAAAGCACTTGTTGAGAATCAATGTGGTTTTAAATTGAAATGTTTGAGATCTAATAATGACGGTGAGTATTGTAGTAATAAATTTGATGATTATTGTTCCTTGAACGGGGTTCGTAAAGAGAAAATAGTTCCTAGGACTCCGCAACAAAATTGTGTTAGTGAGAGGATGAATAGAACAATAAAGGAGGGTGCACAATCAATGATATTACACGTGGGTCTGCCTCTTCAATTTTGGACAGAGGCCGTAGATACTAATGTGTACTTCATCAACCGTGGGACTTCGAGTGCACTATATGGATGAATTACCTTAGAATCCTAGACCAGGAAAGAGGTAGACGTTTCATTTTTAAGAGTATTTGGTTCAGAGGCATTTGTTCATGTTAATAAAGAAAACAAGAAGAAATTGGAATCAAAATCCAAACATTGTACATTCATAGGTTATGGCTCCAATGGTGATTATGGATTTTGGTTTGGGATCTAGATGAATCTAAGATAATTAGGAGTTGAGATGTTGTTTGGAGTGAAAATAGAATGTACAGGGATTAGGTACAGGATTACAAAAATCCCAAGGAAGAATTGGTTGAGGATATAGCTACTAAAAAATGAACTCTCAGTGGACAATATCCACCTACAGGTACCGAGGTTGATATTTTTGTAGGCCAAGCATGACAACTAGTGTCAACATTGACACCTTTTTTAGAAATTCAAGAAAATGTGCAACAAGCAAATAATGATCTCGTGACACCCCCATCTTTGGTAGGAAGGTCATAATGTATTAGTAGACCTCCAGAAATATTTTCCCCTTCTTTGTATTATTTTTTAGTAACAGATAGTGGTGAGCTAGAGAGATTTGATGAGGCAATGTAGGTGGAGTCCACTAAGGAATGGGAGCATGGCATGAATGAGGAGATGAACTCCCTAGAGAAGAACCAAACATGGGATTTAGTCAAATTGCCAGCTGGTAAGAGAGTACTACAAAACAAATGGGTCTACCATGTGAAAGAAGAAGAAAGTGGATGGAAAAGGTACAAATCAAGGTTTGGAGTGAAGGGGTATGAAAAAAAGAAAGGTATCGATTTTGATGAAATTTTCTCTCCTATTGTAAAGATGTCTTCCATTCATACTGTATTAAGTTTAGTTGTTGTTGAAGATTTACACTTAGAGCAACTTGATGTCAAGGCAACATTTCTCCATGGTGAATTGGAGGAGATGATTTATATGCAACAACCACTTGGATATGAGGTGAAGGGTAAGGAGAAATTGGTTTACAGGCTGAAAAAGAGCCTATACAAGCTCAAACAAGCTCCCTGGCAATGGTATCTAAGGTTTGATAGTTTTATGCATGAGCATGGTTTTACTAGATGTCAATCAAATCATTTTGTGTATTTTAAATGGTTAGATAGTGGGAGCTACATTATTCTTATGTTATATGTAGATGATATGCTTGTAGCAGGGTCTAATATGCAGGAAATTGAAAAGCTTAAGGAAAAGCTTGCACAAACATTTCCAATGAAGGATTTGGGTGCAGCAAATAAAATCCTCAGTATGTAAATCAAAAGGGGCAGAAAAAATAAGAATTGGTTTTGTCTCAGGAGGACTATGTAGAAAAGGTGTTAGAGAGGTTTCAGATGTAGAATGCGAAACCAGTTAGTACACCATTGGCTAGGCATTTTAAATTAAGTAAAGAGAAATGCCCAAAAACACAAGAGGAAAAATATTATATGGCATGGGTTCCTTATTATTTAGTAGTTGGGAGCCTCATGTATGCCATGGTTTATACCAGGCCAGACATTTCCCAAGCAGTGGGAGTTGTTAACAGGTATATGGAGAATCTAGGTAAAGCACACTGGAAGGTAGTCCAGTGGATTCTTAGGTACTTGTGCTTCAGAGGGTCAGATTATACTTTACATGGATTTATGGATTTAGATATGCTAGGAGATATGGATAGAAGGAGGAGCACTACTAGATACATGTTTATAGTTGGTGGTACGACAGTGAGTTGGATCTCAAAGTTGCAGAAGGTAGTTTCCCTATCTACTACAGAGGTAGAATATGTTACAGTGACTGAGGCAAGTGAGGAAATGTTATGGATGAGTAGGTTCATGGAGGAGTTGGGTAAGGAACAAGGGGATTGTAAGTTACATAGTGATAGTCAAAATGCAATTCACTTGGCAAATAACTCGGCCTTCCGTTTTTTTGGTTGGATATTTTGTCATGCCAAAATATGAGGTTCAACCATAGTACATGGGACTAAATCCCTCCTCAAAGATAGGTGAGGCTGCATGTTTATTACTAATCTAAAACACAAAAAAAAAAATGTATAATATTCACACTAATCTAACCATTGGGGTTAGGATAGAATCCCAAAATCCATATCCATAATAGATGGAGATATTGCTGTCTCAAAATGAAATGGATCAAAAAGGAAATTACTATTATGGAAAAACACAATGGAAAGGAAATGAGAGGAACACATTTTCTTTCGAGTAAACACAGAGCATGAAATAATCATACGAGCTTTAGATAACAAATGTAATGTTTGAAATGATTAGAACGATCAAGATGCTAAACAAAGAATAGCTTAAGATTATGAACATAAGAACAATATCTTAAGAAAGATACATCTCACAACACAAAGTTTGAAAAATAGCATTAGTTTCTATTCCTCAAATGATTAAAAGAAAACACAAAGTCTTTCTTCTTCACAATAGATCTCAATATTCCAAAAATCTCAACCCTTTGGAATGCATAAGCATCCCTTATTTATAATAAAAGGAGTTGAGAGAAAATAGGATAAATCCTAGAAAATAGTCTTTTTAATGAGAGTCCTACTTTGCTTGACTCTCACGCAGGAGACCAACTCAAAATTTTCTTCCTATGTGACGAAACAAAAATGAAAAAGACATGTCAATTTCAGGATTGAAATGACATGCAACATTGTGCTTATTCTGTATCATCATCTTTGTCTTCCTCTAACAAATCCTACTTGTCCTGAAATTCTTGGAATTTTTGGATTATACCCTGCATCTCATTTTCATCAGGCACGATGGAATGATCACTCAGAACTTCACATGTTTCCTGAGTATCACTAGCATTTCCAGGAAGCTTTTTCAGTCTCTTGTTGAGTTTCCTTAGGGTCTCCAAATAATGTTCAATTTTCACAAACCTGTCAATTTTTTCCAGGCCAAATCCATAAGTTGGTTCATGCCGAATTGATTCCTGGATCTGTTTTTAAAGGTCATCAACAGGCAGGATACACTCAACACCTTAGCATAGATCTTGACTAACTCTTCTTCTAAGTCATTCGTGCCATCGACCAATTGATCTCTTAATTCCCTCAATTCCATCATCTTTGTCTTCCTCCAACAAAGCCTACTTGTCTCGAAATTCTTGCAATTTTTAGATTATACCCTGTATCTAATTTTCATCAGGCATGGTGGAATGATCACTCAGAACATCACATGTTTCCTGAGTATCGCTAGCGTTTCCAGGAAGCTTTTTAGTCTCTTGAGTTTCCTCAGGGTCTCCAAAGAATGTTCAATTTTTGTCAAATAGAATCCATAAGTTGGTTCATGTTGAATTGATTCTTAGATTTTTTTGTAAAGGCCATCAACATGCAGGATACTCGAACTATCACTCAACACCTTAGCAAAAATCTTGACTAGCTCTTCTTCTAAGTCATTCGTGCCATCGACCAATTGATCTCTTGATTCCCTCAATTTGCTGCAAGCTTCATTGAGAATATTTATTCTGAATCTAATGGCTTTGGTTAGTTGAAAATGTTTATCCCCATGTGGAACGATGCCTTCTTCAACCAAGATGCGGGATGGAACCTATTTCAGCGTTTGGAGAGCTTCAAAAGTTAACTCTAGGTTTCCTGATCTCTACTGAAAATTCATCATCCATTTTCTCTCCATCCTTCTTTATATCCTCTAAGGATTTGTAGACTTCCACAGTGTCCTCGATGACTTCTTTTCCTTGTAGGAGCAGCCTTTGGATCCATTCATCGACCGTTCTCCCCTTCTCATTAATCTTCTCGATCATGGGTACCGATGAGAAATCGAACCCGATAGGAGTAGAGGATGATGGTGTTGACTCAGGAGGCTTTGAGAGCTTGAGTAGCACTTTTTTAGTTGCTTGTACTTTCTCTTTTAACTCATCTCTATTTGCCTTAGTTTCCTTTAGCTTCTGGCACAACACATTCATGGCATCTTGTGCATCCTGTTGTGCTCCCTCCATTGTTACTTTCCCTAGAGCCACCCTTGTGATTTGATAATCTGTGACCATTATATCATCCTTAGTTTTATCAGCCGTGGGAGTAGCAATTTCTACAAATTTATGCCCTGAGGCATCCACTAAAATCCTTGAAACTGTTTTGGGTTTCTTGGCTGACTTGGTAGGAGTGACCTTGAGGGAACTGAAATCAAAGGCTGGTAATGGAACTACCACCTTCCTCTTCCTCAGAGTCTGATCTACTAACCATTGAGGCGTATTGGAAGAAGTTTCTCCCATTGTAGGTGTTATGGTCACATCTTCAGGTGGAGGAAGGTTAGCTTGTGGAGTGGTGACCACTGCAAGTGTAGCGTCCATGGTAATGGATTCAGGGAATGAAGGTGCAATAGGAGGAGGCATGTCCATGGTTAACTGGGGTCCAGTGGGGAGAGGTGAGAGGCCAGAGAAGATACTAGCCATGGCTGAGGAACTTGGTGAAGAAATCTGAGGCAAGGAAGGTTGAATGGGAGGAGGCAAGGATTCTGAAATTAGAGCTTGAGAGGTAAGAGGAAGACTTACCTCTGATGAACTGTCAACCAAAAGAGGAATGGAAGGTTGAATAATCTCTTCTCTTGAAGGAAGATTCCCTTGTTCTGGTTGTGGAGGTGAATCAAGAACCTCAACTATTTGTGGGAGAGTGGCCACTGGTGTAGTTACTTGATCTTCTCCCTTTCTTACAAACTTAACCTTCATTGGCCTTTTGGAAGGGTTCTTATCCTTTTCCTTTTTTCCCTTTGAGGGTCCCACTTCCAAAGTATCTAGCTTTGCAAAACTCCCTTCTTTATAACTCATTCCCCAAGAAATGAGCCACGCCTTAGTACGGGTAAGAATTTGAGTAGCTCTTCCTGTGATAGAAGCTTTCTCAGCAATGGACCAATCAATGGCTGGGAATACATATTGATCTTCGTTCAACCCATCATACGAGGCATCAAGGACACTCTTGTTGTCCTTAGTGCCTTTTGGGATGTCAGATAAATCCAGCATCTAGATTTCTTCAATTGTCAACCTGTTATTGTCCTTTCTTCGGATGGCAACCTCATCCCGAAGATCAACCCAAATATCTTCAATGTTGGGAACATGTAGATATAAAGTCCCGTATGATTTAAGGACTCCTCGGAAATCAAATCCATCTCTGTGCTTCATGTGCTTCTTCAACTTGTCCTGAAGCTCATGCACCACATTCTTAGCTTTAACCACCATCAAGCACATGTACCTTCCTAATGAAATAGGGAAGGATATGGTAGCCTTGTGTTTACTTTGTTGGAATTTGTGGAAATCCAACAATTGTCTTACCAACTCCATTAGGATCAGCTTATCACTTGGGAATCTGGGCAATCGGAAAGGATCACCTGGGTACATGACCACCCGAAGGTATGTGAAATTCTTGAACTGCAAGAAGATACAACCCCATTTTGATACTTTGGCCCATGCTTCGTCAGAGACTCTTCTTTTCCTTAGATCAGGGTTCATCCTGTAGATATTTTCATAAAAGAAAGCATCATTCACTCTTCTGAATTGATCCTCAGAACCCTTCATTGTCAGCTGAGGGAAGTACCGATATATGTGTTCTGTTACCCTATCTCCTTTTGCATCCAACCCTGGATAATTTCTCATGCCAGCTGCTGCATAGGTGACATATGACGACATATAGAATTTTCTAGTAGTCAAGACTGTCTTCATCTGGGAATCAATCTCATCACTTATAAGACTGCTCCAATCGATCCCTTGTTCATTCTTCTTCATAATGACCATGAATTGATACATCCATCCTTGGAAGTCTCTTGACTCAGGGAGTCCAAATACTCGACTTAGCAAGGTGATGATGTCGCTGATTTCAAGGATGAAATCACTCCTGGGGACAAACTTGGGAAACCTTGAGACAACTGGCTTGGCCTTGATCAAGAACTTTTTATTCACATGCCTAATGCAGTCTTCTTGATCTTTGTCCCAGGCTTTCTGTGCTGACTTAAGATCTACGTCGACATATTCCTGAAAGTTGGGTAATCTTAAGAGGTCATCAAAGTAACCCCCGTCCAACTTCACTATGAATTCTCCTGCTTGATTTTTCACTGAGCGAGAGTCCGAGTCATAATTGGAAGCACAGGCCAAAATGAACTCGGGGCATTGAGCAGACATTGGGAATCCTGCTGCAAGAGGGAGGCCACTGTTGGTTATTGACTTCATCCAGGGACTCTGAGAAGAATCCTTGGTTTTGTTCCAAAGTCTTCCATGTCAATGTTACCAAGCTTTGTATCTCGGATGTCGTAATTGCAATCTATGTAGGAGGGGGATTCCATTTTCTGGTACTTGTATTTCATCTTCCCTGACCTGTCTGACTTATCCTTAGATGATCCAGGATCCGACATGAGAAATCCTAAAGAAAGAATGCCTAGAAAACTCCTGTTTGAACAATCAGACTTGGAAGCTTGCTGAGAAACCCCACAGACCCGCCACACTATCGGACTTTAGAACTTGCAAAGCACCTAATGAAACCCAACACACTAGAAGGTATGTCAGAAATAAGGTCTTGTCGGACACTTCACAAAACCTGAAAAACTGCAGAGAGTGTCGGAACTTAGTAGATGTCAGACACTTTGTAAAACCCGATACACTTGGCAGAATTTGGAAGATGATGAACACCTTGCAAGATCTGACACAAAGTGGAGATCAAAGGATGTTGAACACTCAAAAAAACCCGATACACTTGGAACAGTGTACTTGATAGATGTCTGGCACTTGGTAACTGAACTGGAACTTGGAGATTGTTGAGCACTCGATGAAGCCCAACAAATGGTGGAAGCAAGAAGATGTTGAACACCCTGCAAAACCCAAAAATAAAGGAATCAGGTTTTTGAGGTGTCAGGACATGCAAAATTCCCACCATTTCACCAGTTAGGAATTTTAGATTTTTTCAATAATCAACAGGGTATATTCCATGGGATAAAATAAAGAAACACCCTAGGGGTGAATTCCAAACAAGAAATTTCAATGGAATACAACATAAAATGAAGAAAACAATCTAAAACCCTAAACCTAGAGGAAAAATAGGAAAGGACGGAGAACATCAAAAGAATATCTCAAATACAAATCCAAAAGACCTCAAATCGGCAAGAAAAGTAAAATACCTTCAGTAATCTCAAAAAATAATTGAAAATGGAACACAAAATCAATCAAGAAGCTTGATCAGGTTTGGAGGTCGTAGGCACAAGTATGAAAAATCCATGCAGCAAAAGTACAAGTAGTAAAAATGACATGTAAATTTAGGCTATTTATAATACTCTAGCATTTATGACACTTCACCTGACACATGTGCCAACTACCTGACAACTTGGCAGTTAATGCCATGTCATCATGCTTGGAGTGCCTGAAAACTGATACAAAGGATTAGCTATCAATTCAGGTTTTGGGTTTCGGGAAACAGGTGACATGAGGCATGAGATGTTTGGATGTTTCAAGGTCCTGAAAACCTGACACAAAGGAAAATATCGGGTTTCGGGTTTCGGAAGTCAAGCGACATGTAGCATGCTTTTTGTAAATCATGTTCTGATGTTCGTGAGTTCCAAAAACCTAAAAAAATGACTTGTTTCGGGTTTCGGGAAACAATTTGCATGTAGCATGTAAAAAATATGTTTTCATGTTGTTGAAACCTGAAAACCTGAAAATCTCCTCAAAAGGGCATTTTAGGAGATTTTTCCAAAAAAAAAAAATCTATGGTTATCTTAATTTTAGCTGGAATCACTAAAATGAGATAACAACTGGCTCTAGTTGGGGACTTTCTTGGTGACATCAAAGGAAGAGAACTCAGAATCTTTGGTTTTATCCATTGGGCTATGGAGTCTGAAGAAGAAGAAAACCAAAAACAAAGAAAGAAAGAAAGAAAACAAAAAGAAAACACACGACAGAAAAAAAATTATGTACAATGCAAGAGAGCATCTTGCATTACTGATGGAACAACTTCAGATGTTGACCACTGAAAGGTAGAGGGAGAAACTCTCCATCAAGGTATGATAGATAGAAGCTATTTTCACCATTCAGCTGATGTATTTTGAAAGGACCTTTCCATAAGGAGTCAAACTTGCCATGCATCCCTTTCTGTTCTCTTCTCTTATCCCAGAGAAGTACTAGATCTCTGACCTAGAAATCACGTTGCTTTGATTTTTTGTCAAATATCCTTTTGACTTTGATCTGATGGTCTGTGATGTGATCCACCACCTTGCTCCATTCTTCTTCTAGCCTGGCTAGGTACATTATCCTTTTCTCAATAGAACTTTGAAAAGTTTCATCCTCAATTGCTTTAGCCAACTGTAAGGCTGGCAATTCTATAGAGATAGGTATCTCGGCATTAATCCCATATAGCACCTAGAATGGAGACATCCCAATAGCTCATTTAGGAGTAATCTGATCGGCCCACAATGCATCATATAATGCTTTGTGCCATGTCCTCTGATTCTCATCAACCAACTTTCTGATTATGGTCACCAGGTTTTTGTTGCTCGATTCAGCTTGACCATTTCCTTGAGGGTAGTAATCAGATGAATGAGCCAACGTGATCCCAAATCCATAAAAAAATTCTGTCAACTCATGTGATGAGAAATTGGAAGCGTTGTCAGCCACGATCTTGTGAGGCACACCAAATCTGACAATTATATTTTCTTTGAGGAAATTGCAGACAACTTCAGAGGTTGCCTGCTTGATGGGTGCAGCTTCCACCCACTTGGTGAAATAGTCCATGGCAGTGAGCACATAGTTGTGTCCCACACTATATGCTAGATTTAATACTCTGATGAAATCAATTCCCCACTGGTGAAAAGGTTCTTCAATCACCACAGGCTTTAAGGGAAGAGCTGTCTAACTTAGGACGACCAACGAAATGTTGACAAGCTTCACATTTGGACACCCATTCTGCTGAGTCTCGAAAGAGAGTAGGCCAATAGTACCTGGCCTGTAGGATCTTATAAGCTGTCATGGAGGAGATAAATGTCCTCCGCATGCTAGATTGTGGAAGGACTCTAGCAACCTCACCTTCTGAGACTTATCAACACAGTGCAGGAATACACCATCAATACCTTTCTTGTATATTCCATTATCCCACAGAATGTATCTTGCAGATCTTAACTTAACTATCCTCTTCTCCTTTTGGCTTAAATGTGGGGGAATTCACCATAAGTCAGAAAGAAAGCAATATCTGTGTACCATTCATCGGTTGTACTCACAAAAAGCACCATGGGAAATTCTGAAGAGGTATCCTCGGTTTTTTCACATTCTATCTCAGCATTATTTTCTATAATCAATTGACACACACCTCTTCCTTGTACCAACTTGGTAGGTCTGATGTCCAAGTCATACTCTTGGACTTTAGCTATCCAGTTTCCCCATTGAATACCCAACTCTTGTTGAATCAAAATAGATTTAACTGCAGTATCAGGAATGAGAAAAAAATGTTTCATTGCTCTTACCACCGCATAAGCATGCTTTTCAATTTGTGACATTTTCAATTCATGTTCTTTCAATGGACAGCTCATGAAAGTGATGGGAGCTTCAATTCCTTCTTCATTTTCTTACATCAGGATGGCTGATACTGTATGAGCGGAAGCATAGTTGTACATGATGAAATCTTTCTTGAAGTCTGGACATACTAGAACAGGGGCATGTGCAATTACCTTTTTGACTTCTTCAAAAGAAAGCTTCCCTTCAGTGCTCCATCAAAATGGATTTTTCCCTTTCATCATCCCAAGGATATCCTTGGTTTTATCAGCAAAATCAGGTACAAATCTTCTTAGGAAATTAACCTTCCCAAAAAAGGAGTGCACCCCAGTTTTTCTTGTGGGTAGGGTAAGGCTTTGAATGGCCTTCACCCTCTCTGGTTCGATCTTGGTTCCTTCTCTAGTCACAATATGACCCAGCAAATTTCCTTCTGTCACTCCAAACATAGAATTTTTAGGATTTAATGAAATCCCATGACGCCTGCACCTTAAGAGTACTTGTTCCAGGTGATCATAATGATCACTTCATTTTTTAGAGAAGACTGTCAAGTCATCCAAATACACAACTATGACCTTGCCCATTAAATATCTAAAAGCTAAGTCCATAGCCCTTTGAAACGTGGCTCTGGTGTTAATCAAACCAAAAGGCATTCTCCTGTAAGCAAAGGTTCCCCATGGAGTGGTGAACGTTGTTTTATGTTGATCTTCAGCAGCTACCTCAACCTGATTATACCCATGAAAATCCATCAAGCATGGATAACATTTCTGCTCCAGTGACAGTCTGTAATACCTGGTCCATGATGGGCAATGGATAATTGTCCTTTAATGAAGACTGGTTGAGATTCTGGAAGTCAACACAAATCCAGATTTCACCATTCTTCTTTCTCACAGGGACAATGTTCGCAACCCAGGTGGAATGATGGATCGGAAAGATAATCCTTGCGTCTAACATTTTCTGAATTTCTGCAAGAATAGTCCCTGAGATCTTTGGGTTGTAATGTCTCTACTTCTGCCTGTGGGGTTTAACTTCAGGCTTCAAAGGAATGCTATGTTGCACATCCTTGGGCTTGAAAGACTTTAGATCCGCGTATGACCATGCTAGGATGTCCATATATCTCTTCAAGAGTGAAGAGAATATTTCTTTTTCCTTCAGTGAACAGCATTTACCGATGTTTACCATCTGCAGTTGATCAACGGAACCCAAGTTAACTTGATCTACCTCTGACAAGGAAGCACCTTCAGCTTGCCTTTTACCCTGAATAAACTGGTCATGCTTGTCAAACAAACCTTCTAGAGAAACCAATCCCTTGGGAATCTTGTTTCCTTTTAGCTGAATGAACTCACCATCAATCTCTTGATATGAACTCGAAACAGATTCATGGAAAGCTGATTCTGATCCTTCAAAATATAGTTCACTAAAATAATCAGCTTTTTCAAGGAAAGACAATACATGTTGATCATCATTGAATACTTGCCAATGTGCTGAATTATCTAGAACACTGGGACGATACACAATCTCGATGGTGTACGTGTCTTGTTTGAACTGTGGATGAGGAAGGAGAAGAGATGCAGACATGGCCAACGAATTGGCTTTATCATTATAATCCCTCAAAATGGCCTTGATAGAAAAATCATCGAAGCATTCTACACTGTCCCATACCTTGTTCCTGTAATGCTTTAGGCGATCATTTTTCACTTGATAAACCCCTTTCACTTGATTTACAATGAGCTCCGCATCTCCCTACACTTTGAGGTTTTCAGATTCCTTTTTGTCTTGCCATTTCTAATCCTAATAACAAAGCTTCATATTCATTTGTGTTATTAGTATTATCAAACTGCAACTTGAAAGCAAAGGGAAAGATCTCAAAATCTGGAGATATAAGAACTACGCCGGCACCTGATCCAGTAGTTGAACAACTCCCATCGAACTCAAGGGTCCAAATACCATTAGGATCCTCTTCCTTAACATTTACAGCTGGTACCTCTGATGTCATGAAATAATTCCCTAAGCCAGCATCTTCGAAAAGAATTTGAGCCTTGGGGTCATCCGATTTAGTGACTAAATACTTCGCTTGAGGCTCAGGATGGAGAATACGAGGAACTCCATTAACTGGAATTTTAGCCTTGGTCCAGTCCATATTGATCTCTCCTCCGACATCTTTACAAAAACCTCTTCCTAAGAGAATACCATAAGCAGCTGGGATATCAACAACCAGAATGGTCATTTTTACTCTCTTCTCTGGGAAGGCGACAAATGCAAATTGTGCATCTTTGATTTGACCAATCAAGGGAACTTTCTTGGTTTCCATGGAGTAACACCGTCCATATGATTTAGTCAAAGTAAGTCCAAGGGCATGAGCTACTTTTGTGGGCATCACGTTATCGGAAGCTCCTGAGTCAATTATGCAATTGCTGAGTTTGAACCCGTTTATGAGTAAAGACAAATAAAATGGTTCGATCTTTCCTGAAGAAGAAATAGTGGTCATATTGGTCTAAGGTGAAGGTTGAGTAGGACTTGAAAAAATTCCTTTTGAAGATGAAGGGACAATAGCCTTGCTTCTAATGAATTTGGAAAGCTTTTCAAATTGCTCAGGATTTGACTGAAGATATTCTGCTTCTGACATTTGGATCTTAGTTCTTTTTGCATGGTCAATAATGTCAAAAGTAGTATATGAAGGAATGATGGTAGGTTCAATTCTGGTTATATTGGTTTGAGCTGAGGTACTGGTCTTGGGAGCAGGAGAAGGAGAATAAGAAGAAGTTACCTTTTTAGTTGTCTCCTTTTCAGTTTGTGTTGAGATAGGAGAGCCTCTCTTGGCCATGATCATGGGAGCTTCTTTATTCTTCTCCTTAGAGCCTTCAACTAGTTTTCTAGGATTCTGAGATTGGGATCGAGTGAAGACCGCAAATGACTGACCATCATGTTCACATCCATCTTCCTCGTATTCCAAATACCCAATGCTGGAGTCGCCAGCTGAATCGTCATAGGACTCATCAACATATCTCGAAGCTTCAAAAGCTTCATGAGAATCTTGTTCTTCTTGTTCTTCATCTTCTTCGACTATCTCTACTATAGCATTAATAGGAGGAGCTTTAATAGCCAGTCTTGGTTGAGTAGCAGTCAACTGTGGTCTATCTCTTGTGGGAGTGCCATTGGTATTATTGAAATTCCATCTAGGAATATCCTGATATGGAACGTTGCTCACCTGTTGAGACATTTTCTTTTTCAAAGTGATCAAGTCGTTAGCCATCTTCTGAATCATTAGATCAGTAGTACTCTGAGAAGAACTCTGATTTTTAGGCTTGGATGATTCTTTTCTGATCTTTCTAGCCAGAATAAGATCGTCTTCTATTTCGGTGGTTGTAGCTTGAGCGGTGGCCAAATCGGGGATAACAGATCTTCTCAATAAGAAGCTCACATCAGGAGGTTGAGCGTTGATGAAGAAACACTTCTGATTTTCAAGAGTAGGAACAACGAGATCTAGAATCTTGTGGATCAGCTTGTTGAATTTGGCTATGAAGTCTCACATGGGTTTGTAAGACTCCTTCTTCATGTGTGTAAGCTGTGCTAACAAGGCATGAGAATCTTCAGCTGGTTTGAACCTTGCTTCAAATATAGATCTCATGGTAGCCCAGTTGGTAATGCATGCATTTGGGAGATGGTAAAACCATTCCACTGCTACGCCATGCAATGTTTCGATGAAGATTCGAACAAAGACATCTTCATGAGCAACCCCAAGAACACTGCATGCAACAAAGAATGAGGCAATGTGTTCATCAGGATGCTATTTTCCATCACCATTGAACTTAGGAATATTTTTCCATGATCCATGAGGTAGGTCATGTAATGGTGGAGTAAGGGAAAGAGGACCAATAGCTGCACCCCAAGGCACAGGTTGTGCTGTCATTCTTCTAAATGAAGTGCATACAGGAATCTGAATATCCGGCAAGAATAATGCATGACAAGTTATAGAAACTTCTTGTTCTTGAGGAATCCGAGTCCTTCGGATGGGTGAAGAACTTCTTTCCCGGCTAGATGCAACATTATTGGGTGAAAGCCTGAAA
The DNA here is from genome assembly GCA_019776745.2 of Taxus chinensis. Lineage (NCBI taxonomy): Eukaryota > Viridiplantae > Streptophyta > Pinopsida > Cupressales > Taxaceae > Taxus > Taxus chinensis. Next base: position 43,654,065 of record CM034153.1, read on the forward strand.
TTATGTTGTTGAAGCAGATCAAAGAATGGATCAGTTTCACCCTTGGCTCAGCTTAACCGAGTGAAGATCTTCCTGGCCAGATTGAACTGGAAAATGAATCATCTTGAAAATAAGGCAAATACAGAGTTATCAGACACCAAAAGGATAAGCTTAGTCTTATCAATCCATATATACCCCAGTAGAGTCACCAAAAAATTTTGGTTGGATATTTTGTCACGCCAAAATATGAGGTTCAACCACAGTACATGGGATTAAATCCCTCCTCAAAGATAGGTGAGGCTGCTTGTTTATTACTAATCTAAAACACAACAAAAATAATATGTACAATATTCACACTAATCTAACCATGAGGGTTGGGATAGAATCCTGAAATCCATATCCACAATAGATGGAGATATTATTGTCTGAAAATGAAATGAATCAGAAAGGAAATTACTATTATGGAAAAACACAATGGAAAGGAAATGAGAGGAACCTATTTTCTTTCGAGTAAACACAGAGCAAGAAATAATCATACGAGCTTTAGATAACAAATGTAATGTAATGTTTGAAATGATTAGAACGATCAAGATGCTAAACAAAGAATAGCTTAAGATTGTGAACATAAGAACAATATCTTAAGAAAGATACATCTCACAACACAAAGTTTGCAAAATAGCATCAACTTCTATTCCTCAAATGATTAAAAGAAAACACAAAGTCTTTCTTCTTCACAATAGATCTCAATATTCCAAAAATCTCAACCCTTTGGAATGCATAAGCATCCCTTATTTATAATAAAAGGAATTGAGAGAAAATAGGATAAATCCTAGTTAATAGTCTTTTTAATGAGAGTCCTACTTTGCTTGACTCTCACACAGGAGACCAAGTCAAAATTTTCTTCCTATGTGATGAAACAAAAATGAAAAAGACATGTCGATTTCAGGATTGAAATGACATGCAACATTGTGCTTGTTCTGTATCATCATCTTTGTCTTCCTCCAACAAATCCTGCTTGTCCTGAAATTCTTGGAATTTTTTGATTATACCCTGCATCTCATTTTCATCAGGCACGGTGGAATGATCACTCAGAACTTCACATGTTTCCTGAGTATCACTAGCATTTCCAGGAATCTTTTTCAGTCTCTTGTTGATTTTCCTCAGGGTCTCCAAATAATGTTCAATTTTCACAAACCTGTTAATTTTTTCAAGGCCAAATCCATAAGTTGGTTCATGTTGAATTGATTCCTGGATTTTTTTTTAAAGGTCATCAACAGGTAGGATACCCAAACTTTCACTCAACACCTTAGCATAGATCTTGACTAGCTCTTCTTCTAAGTCATTCGTGCCATCGACCAATTGATCTCTTGATTCCCTCAATTTTCTGCAAGCTTCATTGAGAATCTTTATCCTAAATCTAATGGCTTTGGTCAGCTGAAAATGTTTATCCCCATGTGGAATGATGCCTTCTTTGACCAAGATGCGGGATGGAACCTATTTCAGCGTTTGGAGAGCTTCAAAAGTTAACTCTAGGTTTCCGATCTCTACTGAAAATTCATCATCCATTTTCTCTCCATCCTTCTTTATATCCTCTAAGGATTTGTAGACTTCCATGGTGTCCTCAATGACTTCTTTTCCTTGCAGGAGCAGCCTTTGGATCCATTCATCGACTGTTCTCCCCTTCTCATTAATCCTCTCGATCATGGGTACTGATGAGAAATCAAACCCGATAGGAGTAGAGGATGATGGTGTTGACTCAGGAGGCTTTGAGAGCTTGAGTAGCACTTTTGTCAGCTGCTGTACTTTCTCTTTTAACTCATCTCTGTTTGCCTTAGTTTCCTTTAGCTTCTGGCACAAACACATTCATGGCATCTTGTGCATCCTGTTGTGCTCCCTCCATTGTTACTTTCCCTAGAGCCACCCTTGTGATTTGATAATCTGTGACCATTATATCATCGTTATTTTTATCAGCTGCGGGAGTAGCAATTTCTACAAATTTATGCCCTGAGGCATCCACTGAAATCCTTGAAACTGTTTTGGGTTTCTTGGCTGACTTAGTAGGAGTGACCTTGAGGGAACTGAAATCAAAGGCTGGTAATGGAACTACCACCTTCCTCTTCCTCGGAGTCTGATCTACTAACCATTGAGGTGTATTGGAGGAATTTTCTCCCATTGTAGGTGTTATGGTCACATCTTTAGGTGGAGGAAGGTTAGCTTGTGGAGTGGTGACCACTGCAAGTGTAGCATCCGCGGTAGTGGATTCAAGGAATGAAGGTGCAATAGGAGGAGGCATGTCCATGGTTAACTGGGGTCCAATGGGGAGAGGTGAGAGGCTAGAGAAGATATTAGCCATGGCTGAGGAACTTGGTGAAGAAATCTGAGGCAAGAAAGGTTGAATGGGAGGAGGCAAGGATTCTGAAATTAGAGCCTGAGAGGTAAGAGGAAGACTTACCTCTGATGAACGGTGAACCAAAAGAGGACTGGAAGGTTGAATAATCTCTTCTCTTGAAGGAAGATTCCCTTGTTCTTGTTGTGGAGGTGAATCAGGAACCTCAACTATTTGTGGGAGAGTGGCCACTGGTGTAGTTATTTGATCTTCTCCCTTTATTACAAACTTAACCTTCATTGGCATTTTGGAAGGGTTCTTATCCTTTTCCTTTTTTCCCTTGGAGGGTCCCAGTTCCAAAGTATCTATCTTTGCAAAACTCCCTTCTTTATAACTCATTCCCCAAGAAATGAGCCATGCCTTAGTACAGGAAAGAATTTGAGTAGCTCTTCCCGTGATAGAAGCTTTCTCAGCAATGGACCAATCAATGGCCAGGAATACATATTGATCTTTGTTCAACCCATCATACGAGGTGTCAAGGACACTCTCGTTGTCCTTAGTGCCTTTTAGGATGTCAGATAAATCCAGCATCTGGATTTCTTCAATTGTCAACCTGTTATTGTCCTTTCTTCAGATGGCAACCTCATCTCAAAGATCAACCCAAATATCTTCAATGTTGGGAACATATAGATACAAAGTCCCGTATGATTTAAGGACTCCTCAGAAATCAAATCCATCTATGTGCTTCATGTGCTTCTTCAACTTGTCCTGAATCTTGTGCACCATGTTCTTAGCTTTGACCATCGTCAAGCACATGTATCTTCTAATGGAAATAGGGAACGATATGACATCCTTATGTTTGCTTTGCTGGAATTTGTGGAAATCCAACAATTGTTTTACCAACTCCATCAGGATCAGCTTATCACCTGGGAATTTGGGCAATCAGAAAGGATCACCCGGGTACATGACCACATGAAGGTATGTGAACTTCTTGAACAGCAAGACGATACAACCTCATTTTGATACTTCAGCCCATTCTTCATTAGAGACTCTTCTTTTCCTTAGTTCAGGGTTCATCCTGTAGATATTTTCATAGAAGAAAGCATTGTTCACTCTTCTTAATTGATCTTCGGAACCCTTCATTGTCAGCTGAGGGAAGTACCGATATATGTGTTCTGTTACCTTATCTACTTTTACATCCAACCCTAGATAATTTCTCATGCCAACTGCTGCATAGGTGACATATGAAAACATATAGAATTTACCAGTGGTCAAGACTGTCTTCATCTTGGAATCAATCTCATCACTTATCAGACTGCTCCAATCGATCCCTTGTTCATTCTTATTCATAATGACCATGAATTGATACATCCATCCTCGGAAGTCTCTTGACTCAGGGAGTTCAAATACTCGACTTAGCAAGGTGATGATGTCACGGATTTCAAGGATGAAATCACTCCTGGGGGAAAACATGGGAAACTTCTAGACAGCTGGTTTGGCCTTGATCAAGAACTTCTTAATCACATGCCTAATGTAGTCTTCTTGATCTTTGTCCCAGGTTTTCTGTGCTGACTTAAGATCTACGTCAACATATTCCTGAAATTTGGGTAATCTTAAGAGGTCATCAAAGTAACCTCCGTCCAACTTCACTACGACTTATCCTACTTGATTTTTCACTGAGTGAGATTCCTAGTCATAATTGGAAGCACAGGCCAAAATGAACTCGGGGCATTAAGCGGACATTGGGAATCCTGTTGCAAGAGAGAGGCCACTATTGGTTATTGACTTCATCCAGGGACTCTTAGAAGAATCCTTGGTTCTGTTCCAAAAGTCTTCCATATCAATGTTTCCAAGCTCCGTATCTCAGATGTTGTAATTGCAATCTATGTAGGAGGGGGATTCCATTTTCTGGTACTTGTATTTCATCTTCCCTGACCTGTCTGACTTATCCTTAGATGATCCAAGATCTGACATGAGAAATCCTAAAGAAAGAATGCCTAGAAAACTCTTGTTTGAACAGTCAGACTTTGAAGCTTGCTGAGAAACCCCACAGACCCACCACACTATCGGAATTTAGAACTTGCAAAGCACCTGGTGTAACCCGATAAACTAGAAGGTATGTCAAAAATAAGGTCTTGTCAGACACTTCAAAAAACCTGACAAACTGCAGAGAGTGTCGGAACTTAGTAGATGTCAGACACTTTGTAAAACCTGATACACTTGGTAGAATTCGGAAGATGATGAACACCCTGTAAGACCCGACAAAAAGTGGAGATCGGAGGATGTCAAACACTCAGAAAAACCCGATACACTACAAAATGTATGTCGGAGGTTGATAGATGTCTGACACTTGGAACAACCTGATAGAAGGGAGGAACTTGGAGATTGTTAAGCACTCGATGAAGCCTGACAAACGGCGGAAGTAAGAAGATGTTGAACACCCTGTAAAATCTGAAAATAAAGGAATTGGGTTTTTGAGGTGTCAGGACATGTAAAAATTCTGCCATTTCACCAGTTAGGAATTTTAGATTTTTCAATAATCAACAGGGTATATTCCATGGGATAAAATAAAGAAATACCCTAGGGGTGAATTCCAAACAAGAACTTTCAATGGAATACAACATAAAATGAAGAAAACAATCTAAAACCCTAAACCTAGAGGAAAAATAGGAAAGGATAGAGAACATCAAAAGAATATCTCAAAAACAAATGCAAAAGATCTCAAATCAGCAAGAAAAGAAAAATACCTTCAGTAATCTCGAAAAATAATCGAAAATGGAACACGAAATCGACCAAGAAGCTCAATCGAGTTTGGAGGTCGCAGGCACAAGTACGAAAAATCCATGCAGCAAAACTACAATAGGTAAAAATGACGTGTAATATTGGGCTATTTATAAAACCTTAACATTTATTACACTTCACCTGACACATGTGCCAACTACCTGACAACTTGGCATTAATGCCATGTCATCATGCTTGGAGTGCCCGGAAACCCAATACAAAGGATTAGCTATCAATTCAGGTTTCAGGTTTCGGGAAACAGGTGACATGAGGCACGAGATGTTTGGATGTTCCAAGGTCCCAAAAACCCGACATAAAGGAACATATCGGGTTTCGGGTTTCGGGTTTCGGGAAACAATTTGCATATAGCACGTAAAAAATATGTTTTCATGTTGTTGAAACCCAAAAACCTAAAAATCTCCTCAAAAGGGCATCTTAGGGGATTTTTCTGAAAAAAATTCTATAGTTATCTTAATTTTAGCTAGACTTACTAAAATGAGATAACACATTCCAGAACCAAACACATTCAGCTAAGATATCACTTCATACGCCATGTGTTGGAGGATGGGAAACTTGAGTTGGTGAAGATTCATACAGATGATAATCCTACTGATATGTTTACTAAGCCAATGAAAAAGGAGAATTTGGATTTTCATTCAACTTCTATGGGTCTTCAAGATTGATCTTGAAGTGGAAGAAACAAGCTAAGAAGAAAAGTCCAAGCAGGAGCTGTAGTGGTGGAGTTACAACAAATCAGTCACCAAGTGCGAGATTGTTGGTTATGGAGCTTGATAACGATGGGGGTTTCAAGGGGGGCTTCCAGAAAATGATCTGAAGGCATTGGAATTCATGATAGCATTCCAAGAAGCACTACCATGGCACTGACCACCAGTTTCACAGATCAACGATCACCATCATCCAACCACCAGGCCTATAAATACAAGTAAGTTTTTTTATCTGTATCATTCTATACCTATGTAGATCATCATTTCTTTAGTTTTCTTTGTTAAGTCCTATTCTATTTTACATCCTATCATCCTCACATTCTTGTCAATCCAACCATCCAACCACCCATAACCTTTTGGCTCCCCATATTCAACCCCCAGACATCTTTGAGCATTCTTAGCACGTTTACCAACCTAGCCATCCTTTTTCCATTCTCTGTACAATCACAGATAACCTCCAAACCCAAGTTTTATTGAGTTTCTACCATTCCACTTGTACCGATGCTGGTCACCTTGATCATCATCAGTTTCCCTCCAAAGCGTAATCGGTCATACCAGACCGACGTCAGTCTTTGTAACTAGTAATCATATATGTAACAATGACCTAATAACCTTCACTCAAATAACCCAAAACCACCCAAAACCTAATCCTGACCTATTCTAATCACCTTGGCTACCTACCTAACCTTAAACATAACCCAACCTCAGTTAGATCTAATCTTGTATTGCAATATTCGACTTAATCTACATATTGTTAGTAACTTGAGATACCAAAATCAACTTGTTAGCAGTATGATCTCTATTTCTTGCATTTCTATTCATTTATTTGATAAATAGTGGATTGACAACCATATAAGAAGTATCACACTTCCCGGATCTAGCACAGGCTAGGTAATCCACTGACATATATTGTTTAATATTCTTCTTGTGGTCTAGTTTTGCATTCACAGGCAGTTCCTCCTAGCAAAAAGGAAGTTCTCGTAATCAACACTGGATTGGGAAAGCAGAACGCGTGCATTCTACCTTCCACCTTAATTTTACAGGTAATCCTCCTCACCTTTACGTTATCTATTTTTCACATACGTGCGTAACTTATTGGTGAAACATTTTGGCATGCCCAGTGGGACCCTCTCTTGGGTTCTTTGCATTTTCTATTGGTTGTGGAGCCTAATAGCGATGAGGGTTGCAAGTGGGACTTTGCTCCCCTTGTAGGATCCGGGGGGATGCCCCCCCAAGCGACGGGTTTGGGGGTCGTGCGCCCCAATAAGGGTACGGAAGAAGCGCCCCCGTAAGCCACATTTTATATGTATTTATGCATTGTGAAATTTGGATCGTTCCTTATTAGGTCACAGATCTAACGGGTGGGTTTTTATGTTTCCCTAAAATGTTAAAAACCCTAATATCTTTACAGGGTCATTATGTATGAGGCTCATTGTATTAGTTGATGCACTATGAGAGAGATTTTTGTTAAACTGAATAAAAGGATTGGCTATTTCTAGTGGACGTAGCCCATTTTGGGTGAACCATGTTAAATATATGTCTCTGTTTTATTGCATTCTTTTCTATTTTACATTTTCCCCTTTATTTAGTGCATACTTGTTTATCTGTACAACTGGTATAATCCTAACATTTTCTTCATATAGGGAAATCTTTTGTGTTTCTTTCTTTTCAAAAAATACCCATTTAATCTTTTCCTTAGTAACATTTTTTTCTTCTAATTGTCTAAATGACATTTGTGATTTTGTGTTTAAAATGAATCATTTCTTTCTTCCTGCATTTACATAGTAGTGAAAGAACACGTTCTTGACCTATTCATCCTTTGCTACATAGAATTTAATTGTCAATTTGGGTTCTAAAATTTGTTACATTTCATCCTTGTATGTTGCATTATTAGCTCGCATTTAAAAACCGAGGACAACCTATATGTTGGAAGTCATACCAAGCTGATGGTTAACATAATTGAATTGTAGAAAGCACTTTCTCTTCTCTCTCTCTTTACCAAATTGCATAAATAAAAATTAACACATCTTCTTAAACAAAAAATTACCTGGAATAAGTTTTCAATGATCACACGATTAGAGGATTGACAGTGGGCACGCAGCTGGGTTCTCTATCCAATCATTATCTCATAGAAAGGATAACCCCCGCCAAAACATAACTTGAAACCACCCTTTTGAATTTTCCTCTTCATAGGATTCCTTCCCAACCAAAAAAAATTGTTTTGAATTCACAAGTTAGTCTTAAATAACATAATTTTAACACATAAAATTCACTTATAGGATTTACATGTTTTTCTTAGCTTTTTCTTGAGTTACGTTCTGAGTTGTGAGGTTGTGTTCTCCACTTCCTCTTCCTGTCACACTCCACCATCATAGTTGGATTATTCTGATTGTTTCTAAGTGTGTCAAGGTCTAATACCATCATCTTTAGATTTCTCGGTTGATGTTTCATCTGACTTAATTCACAAAAAAAATGTTTTTCTTCATTTCTTCTAATTTTATAGTAACCACCGTTAGTCCAGTGACCATCATCAGTTTAAATCTGACTGTCATTGATTTACCTAACCGGTGTCGGTCTTAGCTCTTTTTTGTCATTTTACCCAAAGATAAAATTCATAAAATTTGATGTTCTATTTGAATTTCTCAATACATCATCATATCCCCAAAAATTTCATATCACAGCTCAGTACAGTTTCCATTATTTTATTTTCATCAGTTTTGCCTCATTTGCAAAACTATTGATTCCCCATAGTAACCAGTATCGGTTATCATAACCATCATCGGTACCCTTATAACCTTCATCGGTCAATATGACTGTCATCTGCTTCTTTGTTTGATGTTTAATTAAAACACTGATTATATTCACCTCTCGGAATTCATCCTTCTCCATTTATGCTATTTTTTGTGTCATTTGCAAAGTACATTTTTACCAGGTCAATGTTAATTCACATGGTGTTGACTCACAACCAAACCAACACCCTTGTATTTCATTCTAGTCTTCATCCATTTCCACCTAGCCCATCATTTCCTTCCATCTTGTTGCCTATAGATCCAACTTAGCCCATCACTATTACTACCGGTTATGAGGAGTTCAAAAGAATCCTTGAAAAAAATCCGGTGACCTTAAAATACTATCTTTCCCACTCATCTACCTGTGACTCCTCAGGATAGCTAGTATACGGCATGCCCGTATCTATCCCTCCTTCCCTCACCCCCATTTCCGTGTCAGCTACCACTAGCTCGATGCTACCCTCATCCACTTTCACCCCTGTGGTCTCTTAGCTAGGCCCCACATCCGCTATAACTACAACATCTATCACACCTATGGTGTCGACCATTCTTTCACCATCTTCCTTAAGCATGGCCCCATCTGCACCCTTTTCATCATATATACCAGTTACATCACAACCACCCCTAGATTTGGCAACCCACACTCCAGTTCAAAACCTAGTCCTTTCCATCCCTCAGTCTCTACCCCCAATTACCATGAGATTCATTACGACTACCCCACCTATTTACACACATCACCAGCAACCTCCAATTTCATTTATCACTTATTTGGGATATCTTCCACCCGCATCTATCCCCCCTTTTCACTTTTCATATTCGACACCTCTATATAATGGGATACCATCCACATCATACACCTATCATCAACCTCCCTTTACTGAAGGAGGCACTCATTCCTCACAACCCACCAATGACCTCATTAGGATGATGATGGAAAAGATGCAAACATTAGAAGCATCATTTTATGGCTCTCACAACTCCTTAACTTATGATGAAATCTTTAATGAGCTTATTCATCCATCTAATCCTATTCACCCATACCCCGTGCATTGGGAAATTTCCAATTTCAACCATTTCAACAGTAAATAAGACCCGCAACAACACTTGTGGTCATTCAAACATGGGTGCTATCTAATTTCCCATGACGTTTCTTTATTCCTACACACATTCCCCATGTCCTTAACAGGACCTGCCTTAGATTTATACAATGGTTTACCTAGACATTCCATCTACTCCTTTAACCAAGTGGCTCAAGCATTCCTAGACCACTTCTCAATCAATGTAGTCAAAAAATTCACGATGACTGACCTATATTCAACATGACAGTATGAAAAAAAATCTATTGCATATTTCGTTGCTCACTGGCGAAGTCTTATCAACTAATTAACATTCCAATTACCTCAAGTTGAGCTTATAGAGTTGTTCACTAGAGCTTGTGCCAGACACATCTCACCAACTCTGCAGGTATTAAATTTTTGTACCTTCGACAAAGCATTTACCATGGTGTGAAAAATAGAAATTTTTGCCCTCAAAGAGAAGAAAATTCAGATGTGAAACAAAAACACCACATTCAAATCAAATGACACCTCTTCATCTTCAAAGGCCCAAAACAATTATTCAAAATCCGAAGGATCTTCCAATGCGGTCATTCTCAAAGCTAGTCCATCTCATCCATCTAATCAAGCCAAACCTTCCTCCAATCTCTCTCTTGTTCAGTCTTTTCGGTTCCAGCAGGAACAATGAAAGCAAAATCTAATTGAAGAGCCCTATTCTTCAGTCATGGAAAAGCTTCTTAAAGCCGGAGCCATTGCACTAGCCCCCCATAAAACCTCATACCGGTTTCTATCCTTCTCATCCTGTGCCTTCCTAGTATAAGAAACATGACTATTGTAATTATCATCACGTCAAAGGCCATAGTGATGTTAACTGCATAAATTTTAAGAACATTGTCCTGGAAATGTTATATAATGAATATATCATCCTGGACAACCCAAACACACTAGCAAATCAAAAATTACATATATTTAAGAATATGTTTCCTAACCATACACCATCATCTAATCGAAGTGGTGAACCTTCAACCAATGAAAACAATGTCCATGAAGTCCACATTGTTTTCGATATCGTACCAGTCGTTCCTCAATTTCCACCTATTTCGTCTATTGAGGAAATTTTGGCATGATCTCCTCTACCTGCAGAAGAGCATACCTCATCCACTCCTTCACCGACAGAGGAGTATTCTTCATCTCCCCCTTCACCCATGGAGGAGTACACAATTTTTGATAATTCCATTTCACCATCTACCTCACAACCTATCGAACAATCAATGGTATTAACTCTCTTACCCGTAGGAGAATCATCATCACTTTCTCCTCCACTGAAAGAGGAATCTACCTCACCACACCTACCATCTCTCCTACCCATGGGAGATCCTTTAGACACACCACTACCTATTGGGGACAATTCCCCATTAGCATTCCAGGATCTCGTTGATTTGGTCTTGGCTCTTTTACCCACAGAGTCTGAGGCTAACCAATTCCCTTTCTCACAGACATATTTTACAGGGATTTCCACTAAACCAACTGATTCTCCTCTTACAACTACTTTTTTTTCATGACTCTCCGATCACTTGGATTACGTTTATAATTCCATGCTTCGAGGACATCTTCAGCTCCCCTTTTTGACTCAAATGCAAATGTTTCCTAAATATACCCCAACAATCTATCCAAAGGTATTTCTAGCAACCAGATCAATCTTGACCATGCCTGTCAAAACAACTTCTTCTTCATCACATTTACCTACATCCAAACCTTTACCCATGACTAAAACCATTCCTCTGCCTAAGAACCTACCCACACCTACATCTTCATTCATATCTAGACCCATCACTACCTTGGGTGTCATGCCAATGTCAAGCCTTACCCATCCACCCATCAAATTAGATTTAGCCAAATCTTCCCAAACCCACACCAAAATTATTCCTCCGCCTAAAAGGAAGACCCAACCTTATAGGCCACATACACCATTCTCACCTACCACACCTTTGTCACCTTTGCCCCTTCCATCCATCCTAGGACTTCACCCATAAACCTTAGCCAAAAAACCCCCTACCCAAGGCAAATCAAAAGATAAGCAACCTACCGCTTCATCACGATCCTTTATTACACCTCATTTACCTACACAAAAAACACCCTCACCCTGACCCGTACATTTCTTACCACCTATACCTCCACCAGCTACCATAACTCCAAATTTTCCTATACGAATTCAACCCATACATTCCACCTAGCCTCCACCAACCACTTCCACCACACCTCCATTGTCCCCATGGGTAACCCATCCTATTCCACCATCTGATTTTCCTTCTGCATCACATACTCCCACCTCACCTTTACCTAAGAAGGTACAATCTAAAGACAAGAACCTACTACCATCCAACAAGGTAGTTAAACCAACAACACTTTCCATTACTAGTTCATCTACCACATCCTTACGCAAATAGGTACCATCAAAACTTAAGACAATACCACTTAGCAAACTAGTGGTCAAATCTATTCCACCGCCCATAACTCCTCTTCCACCACAATCATCTATGCATTTAGGCAAACCCACACTCACTTCCCACTGTGATCCATTGGAAGGGTTCTATGCCAACATTTTAACTAACCTCTTAGAGATCTCAGTCATCACATTACTGCCACTTAAACCTTACGACCCCTTCAAACCTAAATCAAAAGGGTTTGATGAAACTAAATTTGTTTCCTACCATCGTGTGCCAGGACATGATGTAGAGGGTTGTAAGGCTCTCAAAACCATTCTCTTCCAATTATGTCCCCCTGAATCAAGTTTTGAAAACAATGATCTTCTTGATGAGGACCATGTTCCATCTTCACCTATCACCATACATCCCCACCCACTACCTATTCACATGACCTACATCACCACCTCCACAACCCTTTTATCCACCTCCAAAATTTGAGATCAACATGGTCTATATCAGAGAGTTGGACCAAACCACTACCTAAATGCTAGTGTGCCCTACTCATTTCGTAAGGTTCTTACCCCGTATCAGGTTTTTTTCCATCATGTCATTATATTACTCATGACATACCTTCTCCATCTACCTCCTTTCCTCATATTAACATGGTCCAAGTTATCCACTCGCGCCCAAAAGGAAAAAGGAAAAGAAAAAGCACAACTAGCCCATCAACCAATCCTGTACCCAAATATACCATTCTGCACCCACACCCAAAATCACCATTCGAGGACCCACATACCCTATTTCTGATGGGTTCACCCATCGTACAATGATAAAACAATTACACCAATCCCCTCTAAAAATGTCTTTGTACGATCTCATCCAAACCTATGAATCTCATTGACAAGCCCTTATGGATGTTTTGAAATCCATCGAGGTTTTACCTAACGACCCCACACCAGTAGCCTCTATTATCACCCCTCACCATGTGGCCTCTCTTACCAAATCATCTCCTTCTTATACCCCCATGCCCACTCATCAAGTAACTGCCCTCAGTTTTTTTGATGAGGAGATCATACCTCTCCTATCAGATGACCTTGATCCTACCCTTTTTCATCTCCATCTATATCGATAACATACACGTATGATGCACGTTATGATCGATGGTGGTGCTAGCATCAACATCATCTCCTCCCACACATAGAATCAAATGTGCATCCCTTCAAATTGCATGCATAATAACCAGTTATGTTGCAGATCCTTCAATGATGCCATCACTTCCACCCTTTGACACCATTATACTTCACAGTTCGTGTGGGCCCTCGCACTGTCCCAGAATTGTTCTACATCTTAGAGGGGGAGTTCCAGTATAACCTATTTCTTGGCTCGAACTTGGATTTCACGTCATGGGTTGTGTTCCTTCAACTTTACACCACTGTGTAAAATTTGAACATGAAGGACATAACTATACCATCCCAGCTGACCCATCACCATTCAAAACTTGTAACATGTTGTACCAACCTAACGATGTCCTTGTACCAATTAAGGAATCTACCACTACCCCCACTTCTCCTTCACCCACATCTCCATCCACCAATGCTACCGTCACCTCTCCCACACCTAAATCTTCTATTCCTACTACTGTTACAATCTCTGCATCTGGTCCATCTACTTCCCAACCAATAGATACCCCTCCTCCCAATATCCTAGTAATTCATCTATCCTCGCTACCCACATATCTACTACCGATCCCTTAGAGGGTGTTTTTCAACGCCTTACTCGAGGGGAGTACTGCCTCTACAATATCAACACATTCCTTACTCCACGTAAGAGTATGGCAACCTACGCCAACATCCTCATTATGACTATCACATAGGAGAGGTCTTCCCTTATGGTCCTCCCCACCTTCACACCAACTTAACGTATGGGGGACTTGATACTTCCACCTATTCACCCAAACCACCATCCCAAACATGACCATTTTCATCTGAATTCCAATCTCTCACTAACTGCCGCTTCACCCACACTTTCCTTCACCGACTGTGCATGGAAAGGCTTTGGATTTGGTTTTTATGAACAACGTCGTCATACCATCATCCCATGTACCACCCATAAACACAAAGACCAAAGTGGTATTCGCTTCGCCAAACTATCCTCCAAGAAGGTCATTGTTGAACTCATTCAGGACGAAAAACCTTCTCCCCCCTGTTCACCAACGTCACCACCCTCACCCAAAGAGTCTATGGATCCGGAATCCATGTTCCTCCTAAATTTTATTTTTGTGAACACCATTTCCCTAGGACCTATGACTTATTAACATGATGGCAAGGCTCCCTCTTCTCTTCCCTTCCTATATCCTGACATGATCGATGATGATACACCTTCTATTAACGTCATTCAATGTCAGGACGATGAGTCTATCCTCACCTACCTTGGTGCAGAAGATTATTATATTCACCAGTCATTACCCTCTAAGATGCAAACCATGTTGAATGAATCGACCATCAAAATTCAATATTAACACTCAGGATGATCCACACATTATAAAGATAGGCCAATCTTTAGATGCCGTTGAACAGGAAGCTTTTACTTCTTTCCTCTAGGATCATAGCAATGCTTTTGCACTTGGTCCTATGCTGATATTCCTGGTATTGACCCAAACATTTTGGTCCACAATATCATAATCATTCCTGAAGCCAAACTCCATAAAATAAAAACCTACAGGAAAATGCATCCTCGCATTGCCCTTCTTGTCAAAGAATAACTTCAGCGCCTTCTCTCGGTTTCCTTCATCCTACCCATTGACTATCCCTAATGGATTTCTAAGATCGTTCCTATCACAAAAGTGACTTGGGGACTCCACATTTACATGGATTTCCATGTAACCTCAACTTAGCTTTCCCCAAAGATGACTTTCCTCTACCAGTATTGACCAACTAGTTGATCTCACCGCTAGCCATGAGATGCTATCACTCATGGATGGTTTCTCAGGTTATAATCAAATATTACTCACTCCAGAAGATCAACACAAAACTTCCTTCATCACTCCTTGGGGGACCTTCTGCTATCTAGTCATGCCTTTTGGCCTTAAAAATGCCGGTGTTACATGTCAGTGGGATATGACTTATATCTTCCATGACATAATGCATCACATATTATAAGATTATGTAGATGACCTTCTTGAAAAATCCAAACATCAAGCCGAACACCTTACAGTCCTTAAGGTCATCTTTTGACTGCCTCATCACAGTATTGTGTTTGCCTTCAACCTAAGAAGTGTGTCTTTGTTGTGCTCTCAGGAAAGCTCCTTGGTTTCATCGTTTCTTTGTGTGGCATAGAAGTTGATCCTACTAAAGTAAAGGCTATTCTCGAAATGCCTCCACCTACTAATCTTCGCCAACTTTGAATTTTGCAAGGTAAGCTGTAATCTATTTGTCGATTTATTTCGTAACTTTTTGGCCATTGTCAACCATTTCACCGCCTCCTTAAAAATGAATTCTCCTTCAAATGGGATGATGAATTCCACAAAGCCTTTGATGCCTTAAAATAATACCTTCTCTAACCACCGGTGCTCATTCCTCCTAAGGATGACCAACCCTTTTACCTATACATTTTTACTACTGATCATTCCCTAGGTGCCATGCTTGCTCATCATCGATGAGCAACACTAGGAGAAATCAGTTTATTACATAAGTCATACCCTTTTGGAATAAGAAACTAGGTACACCCATGCTTAAAAATATATTCTTAGCCTTATTTTTTTCACCACTAAAATTCGTCATTACCTACTCAACCACTAAAACTTTTTCATCACTAACACTGACCCCTTACATTACATGTATGCTAAACCCTACCAACATCAGTGTGTTGGCTCATGATTATCACCATTATGGACCTCAAATTCATCCATCAAAAATCCATCAAGGGCCAAACCATCACTTACCAACTTGCAGATGCACCCGTCTCTAGAAATCAACCCTCTAACTTTGATTTTCTGAACGAATCCATTACTGCTCTCTCTTTAAACAATACCATTTACCATATGTCCTTTTTCTTTGATGGTTCAAAATGTCAGTGTGTGGGTGGTGCTGAAATTATCCTCATTCCTCTTGATGGTGAACCTATGTCATTATCTTTTGAATTAGATTTTTATTGCACTAACAACATTGCCAAATATGAAGCACTCGTATTAGGCCTTCAAACTGCCATCGCCTTAAATGTCAAATCAATTAATATCTTTGGTGAATCTCAACTGGTTGTAAACCAAGTCAATGGTATATACCAGTGTCATAATGAAATACTTCAAAAGTATAAACACCATGTCAACATACTTTTGACTACTTTTTACCATTACGAACTTCAAACCACTCCGCATTATACTAACAAATTTGTAGATACCATGGCCTGTCTAATGTATCTTAGATACCTACTTTTCCCTCTGAACTTGAAAATATTTTTCACAATAAAAAGGTTACAATCACCTTCTTATTTATTTCGAAATGTCAACTCTCATCAAAACCATTGCACCTTAACCCAAGTGACCTTTGGTATAAGTAGTTTACAGAATACCTTTCCCTTTCCATTCTGCCTTTTCGATCTTACTTGTAATGGACAATGTGCATTTTTAAAAAGTGTCTTCTATCACTATGTCATCATGGGTGGTCTTCTTTATAAATGCAACTTCAATGTTATTCTCTCATTATGCCTTCTAAGTTCTTAAATTACCTACACCATTAAGGAAGTTCACGACAAAATTTTTAGAGGTAACTTTAGTGGCCTAGCTATCACCAAATTCATTCTTCACCTGGGATATTATTGGACAACCCTAAACCATGACTGTTGTGACTATGTCAAACGTTGTTTGAAATTCTGAGCACATGCTAATCTCCATCACACCCCTAGTCATGTCTTACAGGTTATGCGAGACCTTTGCAATTTTTCTCAATGGGGCTTGGATCTTCTCAGAGAGATCAATCCTCATTCTTCACAACATGCCATCAATTGATTATAACTTCTACTGATATACTACACTAAATGGGTAGAAGCCATTCCCCTCATTTCTACAAAAGCTGAGAAAATTTGTGAATTCATTAACCATCACATTATTTGTCGCTTTGGTGTTCCTCACCATCTCATCACTGATAACGGAAAATAGTTCAAAAAAAACCTTATGAAAGCTTTGTGACGCCTTTGGAATTCAACTTAGTTTCTCTTCACCTTACTACCCACAAAAAAATGGCTAAGAAAAATCAACTAATAAAACCTTGAACAAAATTCTTATGAAAGTAGTTGACGTTATTGGGAAGGATTGGAATACACACATTCCTTTCACCTTGTGGGCTTACTGCACTAGTATTTGCAGTTCGACTGTTGCCACACCTTTCTCTATGGTCTATGGTAACAAGGTTTTCTTGCCTCTTGAATTCCAAATTCCATCTCTCTATATCTCACTCCAATACATCCTCAACAACGATGACTTTTGTCAGGACCATTTGACATAACTTGAGTTATTAGATGAACGTCATTTTAATGCTCTTGATCATTTCTAAATCTACCAAAAATGTATCAAACGTGCCCACGAAAAATGTGTCCATGAGAAAACCTTCTAGTTCGGTGACCTCGTCCTAAAGGAAAATCAACATATAACCAAAGAAGAGAAAAATAAACGGGGTAAAGTTTCTCTTAATTGGCTATGACCCTATATCGTTTCTCATACCTATGGATTAGGTGCTTATCATTTGTCTTAACTCGAAGGTAAACACAAACCTAAACCCTTGAATGCCTTAAATATTCAATTGTTATATTGTGGAATCAAGTCTTATATCGCCTTTTGTCTATTTCAAGCTCATTCCTTGAGCATCCTTCACCTTTCATATTACCTATTCTTGGGGTCAATGACTAAACAAGAATCATGTGATTACTTGTCACCTTTCCACCTTATCTTCAATATAAGTATCACGGATCTACTAATGGCATGATTTTCATGGATACTTTTCATCTTTTTCAAGATGGAATCCCATGGTCGTTCATCACTTGAAATCATTTATTTCATAGTTAATCTATGTGTGTCAGGGTTTTGTCTTCTAAACAAGACCTCATCTTCCTCTATAGTCTTGTCCATGACTTAAAAGTTCAAAAAGAAAAATAATTTCAAAAGCACAATAGGATACAACTCCTTGAGTCAAACTTCTAGCAAAAACATGACTCCTTCAAAAAGGACATCTCTTATCTCTATCTCATCACTATAAATAGACCGCTCCCTCAAAGGACAACTATATAAAGTTGGCCATACCGCACATAGTCTATCATGAAAAGGGACTACCCTTGAAAAAACAAAATCAAATATTCAAAAGCTTCCTGCATTGATCATCTTCATGAAGACCTCAAGGAGATAATATACTCATCTCATATAGACTTCCCACATCGATCAGTATATCAAAAAATAAGAGAAAAAAGAGAAAATGATAATATTTTTGTCATGGACTTGCCTATTTTGATCTTGGGTATCTCGTCAAATAGGTCTCCTGTCTCGCACCAGGTTACGCTCAAACCAACCATTTTCACCTCATTGTGTTTTTACCCTAATCTCCTACCTTCTCAATGGAATTTCCACAAAAGTGACATTTCATGATCATGTGATCACCCTTAGCATAGTCAATCATGCAAATCCTTTAAAGTATTATGTTAATAATCCCACCTTTGGTAAGATAGACTTGTTATGGTTCTTCTAACTAGGCAGCTCTTTTGGTCACCTCTTACCATTTACCTTCTTCATCACTTGTTTATTTTCCTATACAGGACTAGACCATCGACACTTACACTTTAAGAATTCCTCTTTAACCAATGTCACCAGGCCTAACTAACCTAAACCCAACCATACCTAAAATTACCTAGACTTAACCATGCCTAACAAACCTAGACCCAATCATCCCTAAACCCTACCCATTCATTCCTCTACCACACCATATTCTTCCCTAGCTTATAGGATAACTACATTTACCTGAGGCCCCTTTTTCGCCGAGGCTATGTAGGTGGTACTCCGAGGGCATGGGGACCTTGGAGGTTAGATCGACGAATCTTTACCCTAACCAAATTTCCCCCATTTTTCTATTCACATTCTACCTTAGTCATGGAGCGTGAAGGATTCCGTGGGTGGTAATTGAGCTAGTGTGGGGTGATGTTGAGCCCTTGAAATAACCAAGTACCTGAGGCATGGAGCGTTGTGGCACGTAGAAGCAAGGCAAAAAGGTATGCGCTAAGGTAAATTTTGGGAATGCATGAAGGATCGCGCCCAGGGGGGACGGGTTTAGGAATTAGTCACTTTTTGGACTATGGATAAAGTCGTGTTAAAGGAACACATAAAGAGGTAACCGAATTCAGTTATGGATAAATTTAAGCTATGAAGACTTACAACTCAAGGAAAGCATATTCTTGGGTATCATTACATTTATCATGAGAGGATTAGGAGCTATAAAAGTGGAGTTAGTTACCGCTAACTGGCATCTGCATGCTAAGGATACTTGAGTAGGGAAAGACATGATGAAATTTGACATGTTCTTGGGTAATGATGAAGTCGTTAGAGGAGATTCCTTCCAGTTGCTTCTTATGTATTGTTTTACATGGCAAGAAGGGTTTGTGTCGCAGGAAGAAAAGACAGTGTATGTGCGTATGAAGAGAGGGAACTAAGGGAAACATGGGTGTAATCTCTGTAATGAAGCTATTGTAGAGAATATATGGGGACCCTATTGTTGTATTAGCTCTATTCATGGTTTCTTTAATGTATTTGGCTACTGTAGTATTTGAGGAATTAATACAATGGGAATGTTCTAAATGATTTGTATGTTTTCTTTTATGCTTATGGATCCAAACTCTTATGTTCTTGATGATGCTCATGGTCCATATATGATTCCGCCCTGTTATTGTGATGTTCTCATCTATATTATGGTGCATTTGTGCTTAGATCCAATTTCCTTGTTTCTATCTTAGAATGCATGCAATTATATTTGTGCATTGTTCCTCTAATGTTGATAAATCTTCTTGCAAAGCTCATATAAAGGAGGGGCTCGGCACCTGTGCATGCCTCATGTGAGCACCCAGTTAGGCTGGATGATAGGCCGATGCGCCTGAGATATTAAGTGATTAGAAAGGGTGACTACACCATATTGTCTGTGCTTTGCAAAGGTAAAAGACAGTCTAACATTTACAAAGAGTGTGTGATTGTTTTATTAGCTGACATTTCATAAACGAGTAGACTTGTGTGTAAAAGGAAAGAAACTAAAGGGAATCAGATG
The DNA here is from genome assembly GCA_019776745.2 of Taxus chinensis. NCBI lineage: Eukaryota > Viridiplantae > Streptophyta > Pinopsida > Cupressales > Taxaceae > Taxus > Taxus chinensis. The sequence goes on from CM034153.1 coordinate 43,674,434, forward strand.
TAAGAAAAGCTCAACCCTGCGACCCAACTAGAGACTAACACATGGAAAAAGGAAAATAAATGCACACGTTGGCAGAGGAAATCCCCGAGCTAATCAAAGGTTTCCATGAGTCAAGTTCATGTGCTCCATGGTAGGCAAAAATTTAAATGGCCATATCTTTCGATCCAAAGCTCCATATCATAAAAAATTATATCGTTGGAAAGGTATCCTCGATCCCTTCAATTTGGCATCATCATAATTATATTTTGATGGCATTTAGTGGGAGGAAAAGAGGAAAAGTGTTTAGGAATTAATGTGCAAATCTAGACGACTCAACCACCCAAATGGATGAAGTATGGGGCTCTTACCTTCTTCTAGAAGAAAAACGACATTGGGGGATGGGTTTAACAGGGTTCCCATGATGTTTTTAGAGTTTAATGCATGATTGAAAATGGTTGAAGTTTTAAAATATGTGTTGCAGGGAAAGATTGATTTTTATTGATGACAAGATCAAATCCGATCTCTTTCTCTCTCTGTTCTCTCTTCTCCGTCTCTCATTCTCTATATATTCTAAAATGATGCTTATTCCAAAGAATGGAAATTTCTTAGCTGCAAAGAAATCATGTCAAAATGGTCTCCCGAGCAACTGTGAGTGGAGAACCTTCATTTTGGCCTCTGTAGATATTTTCTTGGCTTTAGTTTAAGCTGTAATGGATTGTGCATACTTATAAGCATTAAAATTTGATGTTTGTGGCTCTCTTTTTCCCTATACTTGTATTTTTTCTACATCTTCCTTTTCTTTTACTATTGTAATGTGTTTTACATATCTCTTTCATTTTCCGGTTCTATTTTGATTGTGTTTCATGTGAAAGTGGAAATTTAGATGTCATTTTGAGTTGTGGCACTTCTATTAGTTTAGGATTAGATAACTTCATTTCCAACATTAGGAGTAGTTTTAGTATTACGATTAGGTAGAGGAACCGACCTTCTTCAGATGTATTTCTCATAGTGCGAGTCCCAAAACTTGGATATAATCCCATTTTGCCTCACTATACTAGGTTGTATATGACTCGGGGCATGGTGCAAATTTGAGCTCCAACAGTTTCCTTCATCAAAATTAATAATGATGTCATCCATCAATGATACTCAACACAAACCTCAACCTTATATTTACGTAATGTGTGTCAGGATCAACTATAGAAACTCCCATTTGGAAATGCCTTTCAACATAGTTAATGTTTGAGGCATTGAAAAAAGAGTATTTTTTGTGTGTGTGCCTGGGTCCTCCTTTGATCCTCTTGTTCATCCAAAGTTATAAATAGGGAACATTTAATTTTAAATAATATAATCTGGTTGAGTGGTTTGAAGATTATGGTTTGGTTGATCAGTTTAAAGATTATAATACGTTGATGAGACAAAAAATTTGAATGTATGGAATCTATTAAATGCTTGGATTTTGGTTGAGGATATTTGCAAGAGATGAAAACCCATATGTAGAGGCATGGGGAAATGTGTAGCTAACTTCATTTAGCTATTTGTAGACTCGACCAATGTAATGTTTGATCGTTGCATGAAAAGATAAATAGTGGGTAAGTCGAGGGAAGATGCAAAATTAGGTGATCCCGTAAGAGGGGTGACAAGTTACAAGATGAAAGAAAGTTTGAATCATAGTACTCAATACAGAATCCATGATGCAATATGCAAGAAATATCAAAGCAACCTCAATGAAAATATTAATGTTTTTTTATCATGTAACTAAATGCATATGAAATACATATTGAAGTCAAGGGATGTTGGCAGAGTGATAGGCCCTGTCACCAGTGACTTCTTTTCCCTTCAAAAAATTGGATGAAAGATCGCCACAATAGATGGTCACAACACACGATTGCGAGAATATTTGTTGGGTCCTAGAAGAACCAAATTTGCATGGGAAAAAATGATACAATTGTATGGAAATTCCCAAAGAACCCATGACCATATGATAAGAGGAAGACATGAATGGAAATTTGGAATGGAAATGCATGGGAATTAAATACCTACATGTCCCACACCTAATCCATAGCTTAGATTGTTCCTACCTGAATAATATATTCTATCTATGCTCCACTTTATTATCTTAATCAACCTTAAGACATTGAGATTTTCCCATCCTGCAAGTGCGAAATGCTAGTAAAACCGCTACCAATATTGTAATCTGCAAGTAAATTTACCACATTTTAACACACCATAAAAGTAGGTGAATCTTCATGGCTATAAAACCCAAGTTCAATCCATAAAAAGAAGCCATCTAAGATCCATCTTGTTTCATATGCATGTTAGAATCTATTAATAATTGGAGTGAGTTACTATTTTGAATCCCCATGAAAATTGCCAAATTTTGAGCCCCCTTTTGCATTATGTATCGATCACATTGGAAATTGTCATGAGCGCTAACATAATAGTTGTGGGGCTCCAATATAGGTGCAATTATTATTGAGGGTCGTGATCCTACTCACATGAGTGTACACCATCAAATTCCTTGACAGGGCATTGAACACGACCCGACATTTATCATGCAAAATGCTGAGGTTGACAGGTTCTATAGCTAAGATGCAAGGATCAACAAAAAAATCAATGACTCTAATTATTAACAACCAAAACATTTGGACCACCCATTCATTTCCATGTGTGAGATAGAATGGGTGTGAATCTAACTTAGCAACACCTTCAACGTAAATAACCTTTGGATATGGATCCCAATTCGAAAAAATTGGGCATAATTGAAACGTTGATGAAGCGTTATTTATAGACTTAGAAGATTTTATGTCTACCTTTTCGAATCATCGTTGGATTCCAAAAGTTTTAAGTTCTAACCATAGTCAAATTAAATCAACGATCAACAAAATTAAAGAAATTCCATGTAATCAAGTTCAGTGGAGTTGTTAACGGTCCTGCAAAACACGTCTAAATCAATGAAAAGAATAAGAATACTCTGCATATTTCATATCACATCTACATTTTGATAAGTCAAACGTTTAAATGCATATACAGAAAAGAGAAAATGAAATGAAAAGGATATATGGGATCCTGTTTAACTGTGCATTAAAATACACACCAGTACCAATAAAAAATGACATCTGGCAGTTTTTTTTTCAATAAACAATGCCAATTCATTACCCTAGCTTGCCAGTGGAAAGTTTTTAGACTGAGAGTTTATATAAAACGTAGTGCTGTAAATGTGAACAGATGGATGGAAAAATACATTACAATATGACGGTAAAATATAGAAAATAAGAGAAAATTAAGGTTATTTATGTTTTTTCTAATATTCTAAAAACTTATGTGCCAAGACATTTTTTATCTATGTGGTGGATGTGAACCCCATTGGTGACTTGGATTTAACGAGCACATAAAATGTGGTGTGGCTTTCACCTTAATTTTGAAACCTAATTAGACAAATCTATGTAATTTTTAGCAGAGATTATTGACCCAAAATAAAACTTTTATGTGTTTCCTATGTTCCATTTAAATTTTGGTTAAAAAAATTATTCTTGAATCTTGATTGGCTTATTAAAATCTATATAATAATTACAATTGAAAATTGTTAGGGTAATGAGAAAGCAATGAGGAATTATGAGTGCAAAAAATCATTACTGAAACAAATCGAATAAAACATACATTGATCACAAGATATATTAAAACATGTGCTATGAAAGACACCCCATCTCCCAACCCTCTTTCCCTGACTAGTTATACCCCGTGAACCATGATCCTATAAGAAAAACTATAGGTCTTAAATTTAAGGAAATAGAGAGAAGACTCCGACAAACACCTCCTCCTCTTCCATATAATATACTAGTAATTGAATATGAAGTGTACGATAGAAACGCCGAAGGGGATGCATAAAAAATTAAGCTCGAGGGACATAAACACTAGAGGGGGAAGAGGGGCAGTGAAGAAAGGGTTTGAGGGAGGAGATATAAATTGGTGGAGAAAATTATGGAGGAAACATTGTGTGAAAACTCCTTTTTGTTACGATCAAACACATATGAACCACATCCTATTAATGTCAAGTTTGAAAGAGAGGGGTTATAGTGTGTAGGTTGTTGGGGCACCATATTTTAGATGATGAATACTTCCAAAGGAAAATTGCATATGTTTGAATCTTGAACTCTACATATTTTAGGTACAAAAACTTTGCATTTAGGGTTCCTTATATCTCTGATTTCATGCACATATGTAATTAGGGTTTCTCTTTAGCGATCAAGGTATCAACGAGGGTTTCCCCTGAGAAATAAGCCAAATAACGCTAGTTGTCAATAAACACCGAGACAAAATATTAGTTAACTGGTTGTCAGAATTTTCTACCACATTCTAGTTTGGAAAAATAGCTATCACTGTAATTGCTTGGTAACATTACAATTTTGAATACGATATTGTGCAATATTGTTTGTGAATAATTTATTGTTGACCTATCTTTTTTTGTGTATATATAAGTGATGGTATTTTCTTTTACAATATATATTTTGTGCATAACTATCCACACAATACATAGGCCCAATAGAAGAGGAAACACAATCTTGAAATTGTTAGGAAATTAACATTTACATTGGGTAATTATTATGAGTTAGTAATTACTGAGAGGTTATAGCTTTACTTGGATATTCTTGCCTATATATTTGGGTAAGTAGTCCCGAAATATATACACAGAAGAATTTTATCGTGTTGAAAAAAAAAATTTAGTGCTCACATTAATGAGAAAATATATTTTTTTATATGGAATGTAATAACAATATATA